>JAWMRF010000016.1:1908902-1924628 GCA_035221435.1 Sphenopsis melanotis | reverse complement strand
AAAAAAAAAAAAAAAAAAAAAAAACCCAAAACCAAAAAAAAAAAAAAAACGGGAAAGAAAATAAAAAAAAAAGGGACAGTGGGAATGAGAAAGTGCCTTGAAGAGCCTGCCTGCTTAAAGCAGTGCCGTGGGAGAGCTCTGGGAGAAAACCCCAATGGTTCTGTGCTCCCAGAAAACTCATCCTGCCCCCCCAGCACAGAAATCAGCTGCACTAAGAGCCAGGGACCTTTTGGGGTCGTTCATCCTGCACTACCCCTCACTATCAGGGCCTGAAGGGGTGAAATTCACCCAGGGAGAGAAATCTCATCCTTTGGGGCAGGCTGTGCTGCCAGACCAGGACTGAGGTTGTTCTGAGAGGAAGAGCATCCTTAAAGCTCCCTGTGGTTCCTCAGCCTTGCCAAATACTCAGGAGAATTTGAATTTCCTGTAAAGTTCTCCCCCTAGGAATGGCTTCAGAGCAGCCTTCAACTGGTGGGAACCAGCAGCTGCCAGTTTTGGGGCTGATCTCCAGTGGAAAGTGAAAAAGTCAATAAAAAACAGGTGTCAAGTCTGTCCTGTGAGCCTCAGCCCTGGGTTTAATTCACTACAGGTGCAAGCTCAGCCCCTGAGTCCTCCCACTCTGCCTCTCCCCAGTATTACTTTGAAATCATTCTAATTTCAAGCCCAACCTAACTCAGTATTTTGTAAAAAAAAATGAAGAGGAACAACAGATTGAAACAGCACACTGACACCATGGATTGCATTGCACACTGAAATCATTTTTATATTTAATATTTCTCTCACAGGAAGCACTGACAGGCTCCACTACTTAAAAATTGTTAATTTTTTTTTCCAGCATAATTCACCCGCCTTGAGTCTCTCTGTAAAAGAGCATTATCCCTAAAGCACTTTGCTCAAGAAGTTGATATTTATTAACCTGAATTCCCTCAGAATTCCAGCACCAGGGAAAGCAGGGGCATCCCTTGGCTTTCCTTGCTCCACACAAACCATCCCTGACCCTCAGCAACTCATTCCAGACACTCCCAGAGCTGAGGGATTTCACATTTCCAGGCTGAAACTACTCCAACATCCCTGGAAAATTCCAACGGCACCATCCCAGAGCTGTTTAATGCCAGAGCAGCTACAAAGGTTTGAAGAGTTAATACTCCAATATTTGGGGTTTTTTTAATACTTAACAGAATTTCTTTCAGTGGTTCATCCCTACCCATACCTGAAGCTGTTTATGAGGATGAGTTTCCATCTGGGATGGCTGTGTTGGGTCAATTTAAGGGCACAGATTTAATAAACTTTTTCAATTCTGCTTTTAACGTGACATGAACAGAAATTCAAGAGTCCTGTTGAGAAACTGGATGTGAGAGTCAGATTGGGGTTTCTTTTTCCAAGTGTTTTTAAATCCCTTGTAAATGCTGATAGGCAAAATGAGGAGAATTTATGACAGCATAAAATAAAACCACCCTTCCCATAAAACTTGATTAGATTTATTGATTATCTAATAAAAACCTAGAGCTGGGCTTTAATAAGCTACAAATGGTGGGTCCAAACTGAGAAGGATTTTGAGCTCCTTTCTTTCTGTAATCCTGCTCAAAACAGGATTGAAAAGCAAAAATCAAGTCAGACCTTGAACATTGCTGGGTTTTCCAATGATTCATGGATTGTTGGATGAACCCTCAGGGATAAATCCAGCCTGGGGGTGGAATCCATTCCATGGATTTCCAACACAAAGTGTCCACCTGAAACCCACAGGTGAGGATGGGTTTGCAGAATGTTTCAAAGCTGACACTGGCTTCCAAAGGAGCTCTGTCTCCAGGAAAAGTGATTCCCATCAATCCCAGCACATCCTGGCTGCTAAGAATCCCTCGGGAATGCCCAGCAGTGGCTCCAGCACCCCAATCCCACTCCCATCTGCCCCAGGCTCCAGCAAAGCAGCACAGAAAGAAAAAAAAAACCATAATTTTCCCAAAGGATAAATTCTTTCAGCCCCACTGAAGCTTTTCATGCTCCCAGTGGTGCTGATTTATTGGGATTGCTCCAGGAAGCATCTCCAGCTGCAAAATCCCCGCATCTGACCAACGGGAACGATTTTTCCCTTCAGGATAAAAATGGTTTGGGATTTTTCAGCAGGCCTGGGAGCCCCCATGGAGCTCCTGGGAGGATGAGCTACTCCAAGCAGCAAACACTTCTCTGTTTAAATTAACCAGGTAGTAGCGAGCAGCTCCTGGCCACAGCAGCTCCCAGGAGAGGCTCTGCAGGGATTTTGTTTTCCTTGGCACCTGGGGAGATGGGTCAGGGCTTTGCTGGGGGAGTTCAGTGCCTTTAGAGGGCTTTTCCAACTTAATTCCAGGATTCCACCCTGCCCCAGCACTCAGCAGATCCTTCTGAATATTTTACACCATATTTTGCCTGATGCATATTCAGCTTTGCTCTAAAAAGCAGAAAAAAAAAACCCAAAACCCACAATTTTCCCATGAAAACAGAGCAGGACATTTCCTTACCCAATATTCCTGTGTCTATTATGGAGTAATATGGGCACATGGAGCTAAAATCCAAATGTTTTTTGTGAATTCATAAAATTCCACATATTGCTTGTGAGGTCATTTCAACGCTGGAGTTGTTGATATCCCTGTATTTACAATTAGATCTTGTTTACTCAGAATAAACTCACTAAAACTGGTTTTATTTTCACTCACTTCTTTGCTCAAGTGCTTCACTTTGGTTTTAAAATAACTTTGCAGGGCCTGGGCTGGGTTGAGTTTTTCTCCTTGATTACTCCTTTGGGCTGCCAAGAGATGCTGTAATTCCAATTATGTCGCAGATGAATTTGGGCTCCATTGGGAACAGCAGCTCGTAATTTGGATTTATCTTTTTCTTTTTGTTGTAGGAAGGTTTTACAAGGAAAAAAAATATATATTTAGGCCTTTTTTTTTTTCCAAGTTATTTTCCTTAAAGTGACTGAGTCAATTAGAAGCAATTGAGTGGAAAGATTTCAGCTGGAGGTAAACAGGGATAACAACAGTGATGAAGGAATGGGAAGATACATTTGGAAAAAGCTGTGATGTGGCTGTTTGGAACTCTGATTACTGCTCCAAGAGCCTGGAGCTTAAAATACCTGAATATTGTGACTTTCTGCACAGTTTTGGTGGCATTTTTGTGTCCACAGCTGGATCTGGAATATCCAACCCATCTCTCAACACCACGGCTCCAAAGGTTCATTGTGGCTGATCCCACAAATATTTTTATTCCAATTTCCCTCACACAGCTCAATGTTATTTCCATAATTTGTAATGGGAGGAGGGTTTATAAGTAATTTTAAATAATAAATTTATTGTTTATAAATCCATTGTAAATAATAAATTTATGAAATTCTTCATAAACCCAAGTTGCCAATCTACCAGCAAAGCCTTGTAGATTTCCAGAATTTCCCTGAATTCTTCGTCAAATAAATTAGGGATGGAGGTTTGGGGAACTCTCACCTGTATAGGAAACCCTCATTTAAAAGCACAAATTGAATTTTCTGGCAATGAGAAGGAACAGAGAGAACAGAGCTCATCATAAATATTCAGTTTTTAAGGATTTCAGTGACACCAACTCCGTCCCCCCTAAAATCACCTGGCCTTTGAGAGAAAAGGATTAAATTCTATCAAACCTCCACCTGAGGGATGAAGAAAAATCTTAATTTTATTCTTTATTTTAAATAAATATTTATTATTTATTAAACATTCTTGAGTTTATGCTTGAGTGAAGTATTAGGAGTTAAATCCCCAATTTAGAGCTTTTTGGGGGCCAAAGTCCAGCCCAAAATCCAGATTTTACACAGATTTTGTTATTCCTGCAGCTTCTCAGCTGGGAAACTGCACAAGACACAGAAGGAATTTAGATCTAGAAATATGTAGGAAATGTGATAAATTTATATATTAATAACTATTTTAACATTGATTATTTGCATATTAATTTGTCCAATAGGGCTTCCAAAGTCCAGTTTACATCTGGAAAAGAAAATAACCTGGATATGGAGTAGAGATCTCAATAAAAGGGATTTGAGAGCCCTCACCTGGTAACCACAACAACCCTACTCTTCCACATTACTCCCAAATCTCCCATTTTTTCCCCAAAAGTTGCTCCAGAGCAAAAGAGGCCCCCAGGAAGCACCAGCACCTGCAAAAACCATTTTTTCCTCCTTGTGCAGGCATGAAAGGGGAAGCAGGAGCCTCTCTCTCACTGCAAACCCAATGGATTTATTGAGGATTTGGGTTACAGGAAGCCTCATGAAACTTCTTTTTTTAAGGAACACCTCTAATTGTCTACCACTAATATGCCAGCCAAAAATCAATTGCAGGTGGAGATAACAGCATTTGGCTGCCTAATTAATTGATGAGAACCACAAATCAGGGAGATGGCCAAGCTTCTGTTGTATTTACAGCTTCCCTGCCTCCTCATTTTTCACGTGTGGAGGCATCAAAAATGTGGGAATTTCAGATTTTTGGTTGGTTTTATCATGAGCCTTTTATTAAAACCAGCAAAGAGAGCCCCCCATGTGGTCACAGAGTTCTTGGGATTATTGAAGCTGGGGAATAATTCACAAATTCCAAGCTGAGGTTTGTGCTGCAGCTCTCTGCATCCAGAGCTCTCAGTGTGGACACGGATCCTCAGTGCTAAAATAACATTTAAATCAAAATAAACACACACAGAGCCCCCAATAAATAAACACCATTGTGGGCCCAAGCTTGGCCTTTCTAAGGCATCAAATCCTAAATGGATCTTCCCTAAGTGGAAGGGACAGGCTGGGAGTGTCCCTCCATCCCAAAATCTACAAGCCCAGCTCTGAGGGGACACAAAGAGCCCGAGGATGGGGACAAAGTGACTCCTGAGGAGGTTCATGATCCATCCATCACATCCTTTGGAAACAACAATCCATCCATCCCACCCTATGGAAGTAACAACCCATCCATCCATCACATGCTATGGAAGCAATTTATCCCAGCCTATGGACACAACCCATCCATCCCACCCTATGGAAAAAGTCACATCCCATGGAAACAATCCATCCATCCATCCCACCCTACAGACACAACCCATCCATCCACCTGTCCCAGCCTATGGAAACAGCAGTCCTTCCATCCCACCCTATGGAAACGACAATCCATCCATCTATCATATCCCGTGGAAACAACACACCCACCCCACCCTATGGAAACCACCCATCCCTCCCAGTCTATGGAAATAATCCGTCCATCCAATCCCATGGAAACAACCCATCCATCCATCCCACCCTATGGACACAACCCATCCATCCATTCATCCCAGCCTATGGAAACCCTCCATCCATCCACCCGTCCCACCCTATGGACACAATCCATTCCTCTTGTGGACACAGTCCATCCTTCCCAGCTACGGAAACAACCCATCCATCCCACCCTATGGAAATAACCTGGCCAACCATCCGTCCATCCCATGCTATGGAAACACTCCATCCACCCATCCCAGCCCCAAATCCCGTGCCCAGCCCAGGGCCGGCTCCTCCCCGCAGCGCTGCTCTCGTTTCCCAAGGAATTTCCGTGCGAATTCCCGGCTCGGTCGGTTCGCAGCGCCACATTGCCACCTGCTGTCCCTGTCGCGTCCCCAGACCCGCGGGGAGCGGAGCCCGGCCGGGCCGCTCCGAGCTCAAACAGGACCCCGAGACGGCACTTGGCACACAAAGGGTTTGATTAATTAATTAATTAATAGAGCTACAAGAGATGAGCTCCATGCGGCACCAGAGCTGCTCCATCACTCCCTGCTCAGAGGGAAAACCAGGAATGGTTTGGGGTGAGGGAAGGACAGGGAGGGGTCACAGACAGGGCAGAGTCCATGTGGGGAAGTGAATTTATCACCAGAGTTGGGTGATGAGAAATAAAACTGATAATAATGGGAATAAACCTATTCCTCCCTTCTTCCTGGGCAGAGGGATCAGGGAATGGGGGCTGCAGGCAGCTCATCCCAGGTTTGCCCTCCTTCCTCCTCTGGGAGAGGGTTCCTCACTCCTCCCTGCTCCAGTGAGGGGCTTCTTCCCATGGGATCAGAGAGCTGATCCTGGGTGAGCTTCCCACGGGATAACCCAGGGCTGATCCAGCACAGAATTCCCATGGGATCCCAGCCTCTGCCTTTCTGTGGGGTCCTCCCAGGGCAGCAGAAGGATTTGTGCTCCTCCATGGACTGGATTCCAAAGGGATCTCAGCTCCCTGCCCCTCCTTCTGGGGCTGCTGCTCCCACAAATCCACACTCCTCTCTGCAGCTCCACTATTTTCCCCCCGAAATTCCCAAAACCTTTATCCCAGACACTCAGCCTTGTCCAACAACAGGTCCAGCACCACTGGCTCCATGGGACACAAGGGAAGATCCTGGCAGAGAAGTCCCCCCACTCCCAAATCCTTGCCCCACAAGGACACAGTCGGATGCAGAGTCCCAAAAACCAGCCCAGGATTCAATCCTGGCACATCAGGTGAGCTGTGCATGGCTGCACCGCTGCTCAAACAGCTCCTTCCACTCCAGCAGCTCAGTCCTGCTCCATAAATCCCAGCCCTGCAGCTCATAACATCTTATTTTATCAGCCACACACCCAACACGAGTTTTTAAGTTCTCCTGGGGTGCTGCCCTGAGTTCTCTGCAGCAGATTCACCTTTCTGCTGACACCCTGCAAGCACAGCCCAGCACCTCCTGCTGCAAACACCCTCCACAGCTCCTCCTGAAAATCCTGCAGGAAAGCCCATCAAACACAGGTTTGAGGTGGGATGAAGCCAGCTGGAACCTGGGTCTTAATGATTGTGGAAAAAAAAATATTCTTGTAAAATCCCACCAAGTCCCTAGGCGTGGAAAGTGAAAAACAAAAAAATTAAAAATCAATCCAACCTTTTTTCTTTCCTTAGGAGCACCAACATGAGGAAAACAAGGCATGAGGCTGTCCTTGCTGATCCAGGCCTAAATTGCAGCCTGCTCCACAGACATCAATCCTCCCTGCAGCTCCCAGCACCAGCTCAGGAGGGAGCAAACAGATGGACAATGACTTATCATGGGAGAGGCTCGGATCAGCAAGTTAGAAATTCACATTTCTACAGGAAAAGCAAGTTAGTCATCCA
Source organism: Sphenopsis melanotis (assembly GCA_035221435.1). NCBI lineage: Eukaryota > Metazoa > Chordata > Aves > Passeriformes > Thraupidae > Sphenopsis > Sphenopsis melanotis. Next base: position 1,917,519 of record JAWMRF010000016.1, on the reverse strand, counting down.
AACAAATGGATATGCCCTGGGGAGATGAAAAATCTGGATAGCAATGGAGCTAAAATAAAACCTTAAGGAAAAATAACGGCTGTGAGTTTGCAGAGGGGAGAAATAAAGTGAATGTGAGGAGAAAAGAGCCACACAAAGCACAGACAACTCTGCTAAATGCTCTTTTGTTTTGTGGGGCCACATTTATAACACGAGGAAATAAAGACTGCTCGGACAAGCACTGAGAGCATTTGTCTCTGTAACATCTAGGGCCATATATTTGTGTTTTCCCCAATATTTTACTATTTCCTGGCTCCAAATGCTGCAGAGGAAAACTGAGGCTGCCGAGCTGCCAGCTGGGATAGGATATTCAGGATGAATTCCACCAGTTCAGGATTTTGGATTCAGCTGATTCAACCATCAAAGCAGCAAAGAGCTAAAGGCTTTACCTTCAGCTATTTCCAGCTGGAAGGTGTTAATATTCATGTTAATAGTTGTGTTAGTTAATAGTCGTGAATTGAGTAATTAAAAAAAATAAATGTTTCCTCTGGCAAGGAGAAAAGTGCACCAGAATTCCCCCACTGCCACATGGCTGCTTCCAAGTCAGGGGTAAATCAGTGTTTTATCATCTAGAAAAGCCATACTTACATTCATCTTTCATCAGGGGAAAAAAAAAAAACCAAACCAAACAAAAAACCAAAAAAAAAAAAAAAAAAAAAAAAAAAAAAAAAAAAAAACACAGAAAAAATCAGCTCTGGGTGGTTTTCTCTTTTCTCCCCTCTCCCAGACATTTACCTGATGCTCAAGCAGACCCCACACCTCAATTCCTTCACAAAGAAAATAAAAATAAAACGTCTTTTCAGATTACCTGTTTCCCATCAAACACTTAAAGCATCAATTAAAAAATTAATCAGAGATATCTGAGGTTTAGGATTACTTTTTCCCCTTCTTAAATGAGGCAAAGGCTGGAGAGGCTCAGACTAAAACCAGATTGGTTTAGAGGCTGCAAACCAAAGATTAAGCTGAGAAAGATGAGCTAAAACAAAGCCAGTGCATTTTCAGTCCATCCACAGTTTTATCTCATTGAAATAAGATATTTCCTAAAAAAGGAATAAAGTATGGAACGTCTAGCTACAGCAAGAGGAGTTTCACACAGAAAATGGAAAATCTCTGCTTGAAAAAGTTCTTATTTACAACCAAAAAAAAAAAAAAAGGCAATTCAAAGAAGCCATTGAAATGAGCCAAGTGATCAAAATTTACCCCAAAATAGACTTGAAAAAATTAATATACACATCTAAATCTAGGCAAATCTCTAATAGATTGTATTAATAGGAAACCAGACCTCCTAAAACCACCCAGGAGCAAATCCTTCTTGCTTCCACATTAAATCTTTTCCTGGTGCACACACTTCTAGCCTGAAAGCCTTTCAAGGAATATGAGTGAAGCTGCAGCTTCCATGAAACCATAGAAGAGCCTTTCCTGGGAACAAACCCCAGTGACTCTACCTGGAGAACACCCTAAACATTCCCTACTAAGCAACATTTTACAAGCTACTAGAAAACTAGCAGTGCTCACAGCATAATCCACTTTAACTCCCATCACAAGGTGTTTTTCCTCCTTTCAAAAGAGAAAACCTTTAAGCAGCCAAGCAGCTGCAAGCAAAGCCACAGAATTCCAAAAAAAAAATCCAGAGGCACATTTACAGCTGAAATGTGGGAACTTGCAGTAGGATGTTGTATTTGCAACCCTGGTCTGAATCAATGAATTCCATCCATTTTCAGCCAAATCAAAGAAAAGCAGAACCAGGGGCTTACCTGGGACAGGGAATGGAAATCCAGAACAGAAGGAGCAGGAGCTGAGCAAAGATCTAGCTTTTGAGCAGCTCCCTGATCCCAAATAAGCACAGCATTCCCACCTGGCCCCTATTATCCCTGTAATTAACCATCCCCAGACCTCAGACTGCACAGGTGGGATTTGTTCTGGAGCAAACACAGCTCAGCTGGGGACATTCCTGATGGCAGCAGTGGCTTGGGGACACCTGGAAAAACCCAGGGCAGGAAGCACAGGGAGACACCAAGTTCTGCTGATGATGTTCCTCTGGTTCAGAAACACAGCCCTGCCCCTAAAATCACAGAATTAAGTGCTAATCTGTGGAACATTTGATTAAAAACATGGGAAACATCACAAAAGAGGTGTTTTTATGGCTTTGGAATAATTTTTCATAATTACTGACAAGAGCTGCTGGCCTGATTGGAACCTTGAGCATTTATTGTCTTCCACCAGTGTCAAAATGCTTCACTGCAGCCTGAAGAGGGGACAGTTTTACCAAACAAAATAAAAGCAGAAGTGAAAGGGAACAAATATTTTGGCTTTTTTTTTTTTTTGACAGGGCTCCATCATGAGACAAAGCACATCCTCAATCAATCCATTGTCATTCTGCCACAGCATGAAAAATGAGGAAAAACAGCTCAAAAATTAGGGATTTTTTTTATTCCTCAATATTTTTAAGGTGGAAACCAGCTTGGATTAAGGTTTTCTGGTCAAATGGTCTCCATGAGGCTTTTTAAACATTCCCACAAATCCTCTGAGCCATCACAACACCTCAAGGGAGTTCCAAAGTCTGTTCTTGGTGCCTCCTCCCAGCAGCCCAAGGATGATCCCACAGCATCAGAGGCTTAGAAATCGTGGGTCTGAGTGGACCAATAAAGTAAAAAATTCATCTCTCAACTACTTCTGAAAGTTTCAGATTTATTTTTGTTTAAGAACAATATTTAGGAGGGATTTTTACAATGATCAAATACTCTTTTACACAATTTTTCATATAATTCATGACCAAAACTAAAGCACTAAATAATACTGATTCAAGGATAAAAGAGCTTTAAATCTTTTCAGGTGATTTCAAGGAACCTACTGCTCATGTTCCCATCTGGCTGATCCCAAGCATTAAATGAGGATGATCCCAATAATAATCCCAAATAACCTGATCCCACAGCATTAGAGGCTCAGAACCTGGTGGTCTGAGAAGGCCAATAAAATAAAATATTCACCTCTCAGCTACTTTTGAAAGTTACAGATTTATTTTTGTTTAAGAACAAGATTTAGGTGGGTTTCTTACATTGATCCAATATTCTTTTAGACCAAGACTAAAGCACTAAATAATACTGATTCAAGGATAAAAGAGCTTTAAATCTTTTCAAGTGATTTCAAGGAACCTACTGCTCATGTTCCCATCTGGCTGAGCTCTATAAATCAAACCCTGGCCTTTTTATCAAAATCAGAGGTGGTCAGAACTGATTCCTAGAGGGAGTCTGAGCCATGCAAGGACTGCAGGAGCTGGGAAGGAGTTTCATTCCATGATTTGAATATTCTAATTACAAACTGTGCTGGGAGATGCCCTCCCCACGCTGGTCCTGTTGGTGCTTGGACAATGGGCAAAGGATGCGTGACTTCTACTAATCCGTGCCTTGCAAATATCAACATTTTTGTTAAAACCTCACAAAAATAACCCCTAAACCAAGGTGCTGCCCTTTTCTTCTCTCACACCCAGAGGGAAAATATGTTCCTCAGGGTTATAAACTCACAGAAGGACCTCAAAACCATCGGGGTAGAGCAGGAACCCCGTGAAGACGCTGTCATCCTCCGCACCGGCATAGAGCCCGTTCCAGTCCTTGCCAACCTCCAGCCACACTTGGTCACCCACCCTGAGCTTGAGGATGGTCAGGAAGGAGGCCTGGTCGATGTCCTGGCCGTAGAGCGTGTCCCTGGCCTTGGCCACCCTCCTGCTGCTGGCCACGAGGCTGAGGCGCGCGGGGCGGCCGCGCACGGTGACGTGGTAGGAGAAGACGTAGGCCCCGGCCACGCTGCAGTTGAACTTGCCCGTGGCGGGGTCGTAGTCGCGGCGCTCGTCGAACCACACGCGGTCAAACCTGATGGGCACGTTGGGAGGAGGGAAGGGCCGCGACAGCCCCGCGCTGAAGGCCGAGCGTGGGGCCTTGGGGACGTCCCCCCTGGCGCCCTTGGCCCCGCGGGAGCCTTTCCTGCCCGGGGCGCCGCGGCCGCCCTTGGCGCCGGGCTCACCCTTGGGCCCGCCGGGGCCTGCCATGCCCACAGGGCCCACGTCCCCTTTGTCACCCTTGTGGCCCTGCTCGCCCTTCTCTCCCTGCTTGCCGGCCACCCCCCGCAGGCCCTCGGTGCCCGCGTCCCCCTTGCTGCCCTTCTCGCCCTTGGTGCCCCCTTCCCCTCTGTCCCCCTTGGCCCCTCTGCCCCCTGGCTCCCCACAGTAGCCCTTCTCCCCCGTGTCCCCCTTTTCTCCCTTGTCCCCCTGTTCTCCGCCTGCTCCCGGCTCTCCGGGATCCCCCCTGTCCCCTTTGTCTCCTTTGGTGCCGTTGTCACAAGTGTCTCCTTTAGCCCCCTTTTGTCCCTTCAGTCCAGGGAAGCCGTAGCTGCCCTTGTTGCCTTTGGCTCCGGCTTCACCTGGGGGGAAAAACGAAGATTAAAACCAATAAAAAAGATTAAAACCAATAAAAAAGAAGGTTAAAACCAATAAAATTGGATTGCTCTGGAGGTGGAAGGACCATCCAAAGTGGTTGGTCCTTCCATGCTGTTGTAAAACCCAGAGCAGAGGGAAAGGTTAGAGCAATCCTGGATTTTCCAGACCTACCTTGCAGCCCAGGTTTCCCTGGATAACCGGGGCTTCCGCTCGCTCCTCGTTCCCCTTGCTCCCCTTTTCCTCCTAGGACATTGCAGCAGTGATTAATTAATTAATTAATTAATTGGTGTGTGCAGCACAGCAAACGTCACACCCCACTGGGACCATGTGTCCCTCACTTCATTAATAAAACAGAGGTGAGCAAGGTGGGTTTTGAGGAAACACCTCCAGGAGCCTCAGCTGGATCCCACAGCCCTGAGCCCCACCTCAGTCTTGGATTTCTGCCCCTCTGCCAGGCAGCTGCTGCTGTTTCATGGGAGGTGGAGAACGTGACAGCTCTGCATTCCTCATTCCAGCATGGCCAAGAAGCTTTTTCCAGAAGTGAATCGCTGCCTAAGGGGCTACAGGGACTGAACAGCCCCACACTCTGCTGCTGGGACCCCGGGTAATCCTCCAGAGGCAGCAGCAGGATCCTGCCAGGATAAAGCTGCTCCAAGCCCCAGATGAATGGCAGGGTTTCCTTTCAGGAATACTGATGGATAATGATGGCTCAGCATCTTAACTGAAGCTCTTTTGCCTGAGAGATTGAAATTGAAATTGAAATGCAGATTTTACACCTGCACACAACTTCTGTGGTGGCTTTTTCCTACTTCTGTCCTTCATCCAAAGCAAACTGAGCCCAGATTTTGAACTCCTGTTCAGAACAAGAATTTTTGAGCGAGATCTTTATGAGCAGCTGCTCCTATTCCACCTGAACAAACACTGGCACCACCTGAGTTCCTGTCCCTGCACTGATGCCAGCTAAACCTCTCCAGGGCTCAATCCCTAGCAGAAATCTTCTTTTGCTTTGAAAAAACGGATTTTTTAATAATTTTGTGGTATTTTATGAGGACAGCAGCATTTTTCATTGGTCTGGTTTACCTCTTTCTCCTTTAGAGCCTTTTGGACCTTGAGGGCCAGGGGATCCTGGCAGCCCTGGCAGCCCAGCATCTCCCTTCTCCCCCTTGGGACCTGTAAAATCGACAAAATTATCTCAGTAACTCCAAGGTTTAACTTGTATATAACATCTTCATCAATACCTGAGCAGTGTGGCATTGAGGAGTGTATAGGAGGTGATTCCATCACCTTGGGAAGAGCTGCTTGTTTTATTTGACATCATCAAATCTCACAGCTTTGCCTTTCACTCTGGGCCATAGTTAAAGACTTTTTAAAACCAACTTTGAGCTGCCTCAGAGCCACAGGAGCTCAGACGTTCACAAAGCATCAGAAATTAATCTGTCTTTAATATCTGAGGAGCTGCCAGAGCTTTGGAATTGTCCCTTTCCTTAAGGAGAATTAATTCTGCCAATATAGAAGGGGAACCTGGCTGAGAGCTCCACGCTGCAGAAAGGAGGGATTGAAATCCTTTCCCTTTTCCATCCCCTTGGGAATGCAGAGATTCCTAGTGCCTGTCTGGAGCCTTCAATCATCACAAGGACTTTTCCATCAAGAGATGAGAGATCAAACTCCCTTTACAGCCACCACAATTTCCATGAGCCAACCGTTCCCAAGCCATGGGAAGTGAAAATCCCTGCAGTGCATTGGATTAAAGGAGAAATATTTCATGATTTTCCCACCTTTCCTCAGATGAATAGTTCCTATCTCCAATATTAGTGCTATTAAAGTGAACTTTTGCAGGCTTATGCACTATTCATTAGAGCAGGAGCAGAATTAGGTGCTCTGTAGATGTGCCTTTTAGCAGTAGAAAGAAGACACAAAGTGTATTTTATTAAATATTTAAGTCCTTTTTAGGGAGCTGCTTCTTGCGCTTTACTTATTATTTTTGAAATTGAATCCAATTTTTTTTATTTCCTCTTTTGCAATGGGAAAAAACAATTAAAAAGTAAAAAATAAAGAAACCTTCAGTAAAGATGCAAAACTGCTTGAAGGTAGTTTTGGGGGTCATAAAGCCATGGTTGAAGTGAATGTGGAATTAAAGCTGTGAATCCAAGGGGATCAGGGCAGGGACAGAGAATTGAGGAGCGTGGCCTGCTGCCAGCAGGGATTTGGGATGGTCCCAAAGGAATCCCAAACTCACACTGGTGGTTTGTCACTTCCAGGATGTGGCTGACATTCACTTTTCTGCTCTGGATTTACACAAATCAGGATCACATCCCACATTTCATAGAATTATAGAATCACAGAATATCCTGAGCTGGAAGGGACCCACCAGGATCACTCAGCCCAGACACCCCAAAATCCCACCCTGGGCATCCCTGGCAGCGCTCTCCCAACACTCCTGGAGCTCTGGCAGCTTTGGGAATGTGCCCATTCGTTCCCTGGGGAGCCTGGGCAGTGCCCAGCACCCTCTGAGGGAAGAACCTTTCCCTGAAATCCAAACACCCACCCCAAACGTGCCCTGGAACAGCTCCAGCCATTCCCTGGCTGCTGTCCCTGTCCGGGGGAGCAGCGATCGGAGCTGCCCCTCGGGAAGAGCTGAGGCAGGAGATTTAGGGGTTAAAGAGAGGTTGATTAGGGGCAGCTGACTACACACTGTGTATCACTTAACATCTACTGTGCTTGCAGAAGTCCGATGATAGAATGCAAGGCTATTGTGATAAGAAAGAGAAGAATGCAGGGCTGTTGTGATGAGTTCGGGCCCCTAAAGTAGCCAAAACCACCCAGCATCAGAGCTGCAGATCGCTGAGATCTCCCCCCCGCAGCTGCACAAACCCTGCCAACCAATTTCCCAAGGGAAAAGCCGCTGGATTTGTCATTTCCAGCCCAGCAGAGAGGGCTCAGCACACCTGGGGGTCCCGGGGGGCCCGGCCAGCCCCGAGGCCCCGCCGCGGGCGGGCAGCAGTCGCAGCAGTTGAAGAAGAACTCGGCCGAGTCCAGCGTGGAGTTGTCCAAGGGGAAAAGCGTGGGGAGCTCAGCTCTGCCCGGCGCTGCTGGGAGTGGGATTCTCCCCGGGACAGACGGGGGAGCTGCCGGTGGCTGGGGAGGTCTGGGCTTGGTGTAGAGCACGGCCGGGGTCACCTTCAGCGCCACCAGCGCGGGGACAGCGGCGAGCGCCAGCAGCAGCGGGACGGGCCATGGGCAGCTCGGCATGGCAGCGGCTGCGGGAGACAGACAGACAGACAGACAGACAGCAAAACCCTCCCTGCATCCTCTGCCTCGCCCCTGGGCCCTCAGCTCTCTTCACAGAGAGTTTCCCAAGGATTTCTCCTGGGGAGGGCAGTGAGGACCTCAGAGAAGAAGAGAAAACAATTCGTATCTCTGTTGGCTGCTCCTGTTTTTGCACGTGTGGAATGTGTTGGGGGGATTGTTTGCCCAAAGTGATTTGGTGAATTGGACACCGTGAAAGTTGTTTTGAGTGATTAGCCACTCAAAGCTGTGTCCTGGCTGTCTCAGACACTCATGGGGTTTTTTTAGTATCTTTTAGTTTAGTATAGTATAGTATAATATAGTATAGTATCTCTATAGTGCAGTATCTCTTTAGTATAGTTATAATATAATATTAGTGCAATATAGTATAGTTTTAATAAAGCAATTGTTCAGCATTCTGAATCATGGAGTCAAGGCACATTATTTCCTGGATGATGATGATGATTAAAAAAATAATAATTTAATATTATTATTATTTATATAATATAATGATAAATAATTATTATATATTATAATACATTGTAAAAGAAAATAATAATTAATAATAATAATAATAATAACAACAACAACAACAACAACAACAGGGTGATTGCCTGTTTCTCCTATACTTCCCCAAAGCCAGGACAATGCCAGGGGTGAGGCCCTGGCTCTGCTTTCCCTGAGGAGTTGTGGCTGCCTCATGTCAGGAGATGCTCAAGGCCAGGTTGGGTTGAAGTGACCTCAAATCCCATCCCGTTCCATCCCTGGGACACCTCCCACTGTCCCAGGTGCTCCAAACCCCAGTGTCCAGCCTGGCCTTGGGCACTGCCAGGGATCCAGGGGCAGCCACAGCTGCTCTGGGAA
>JAWMRF010000016.1:1859777-1888489 GCA_035221435.1 Sphenopsis melanotis | reverse complement strand
AAGAGGAAAATCTGTCCTAGACTTGTCATTTCCATTAAATATTCTTTTAATCTGTAACATTTTTCATTTCTTTGGAATGAGCTGCAAAAAAAAAACCTTCTGCAATCAGAGATTACTTTTTTCTCCCTCTCTCTTTCGTAGCTTGGCTTTTCTTTATTCCCAACAATTGCAGATCAATAAAAGCCATTATCAAAAGTAAGCAGAGCAGTTTTTACAGGGCGGTTGTTTTAATCTTATCTTTATTCTGGGGCATGCATGGAACTTATGGGACATTTATGGAACTTATGGAACTTTTATGGAATTCATGGAACCTTTATGAACTTATGGAACATTTCCGGAAGCTGGCCCAAAGCCTTTCTTTTAAAATGCCAATTTCCCCGATTTCCACAGGGAATGGTTAGGAAAACACACTTGGAAGGTGGGAATTGATAGAATCACAAAGCCTTTCTTTTTAAATGCCTATTTCCCCAATTTCCACAGGGAATAGGATAGGAAAACACACTTGGAATGTGGGAATTGGTAGAATCACAGGAAGGTTTGGGTTGGAAGGGAGTTTAATCATCCAGTCCCACACCTGCCATGGACAGGGACAGCTTCCACTATCACAGCTTGCTCCAGCCTGGCCTTGGACACTTCCAGGGATGGATCAGCTTTTCTGGGAAGTGGGAATGCCCAGCTGATGCAGCTCCAATAACTGAGAAGCAGCTGCAGAACCCATCCATCCCCTTAGGTCCAGGGGAGCTGGTGGCACCAACACCTCAGAGAACGAGTCTGTGCAGTGTTTCCATGGGACGCCCCTGCTGTAATCCCCATTTCCCTGTCCTTCCAGGCGCTCTCCAAGCCCCCTGGAGCTGAAGATGGACGTGAAGAGGGTGAAGGACTACCTGTACTGGCTGTACTACCAGTACCAGCTGGTGACGTGCAGCTACGTGCTGGAGCCCTGGGAGCAGTCCATGTTCCACACCATCACGGTCACCGTGCTGGCCATGGTGGTGTACACCGCCTACGTCTTCGTGCCCATCCACGTGCGCCTGGCCCTGCAGTTCTTCTCCCAGATCTTTGGCTCCCAGCCCGAGGGTGCTGTGCTGAACTGAGGCGGGCCCAGCAGGGCCCAGCAGCTCTGTGGAACGGGTCACAAATGGCTCCTGCTGAGGAAAACCCTGCTCGTTTCACCGCCGGGGCTGGAGAGTGGAGTGAGGCACCAAGCCCTCTTCCATGGACACTCTGGGAATGGCACACAGCTCCTGGGATGGCACAGGACCCACACAGCTCCCACCCCCAGCAGCAAACCCCATCTCCTGTTCCATCCTTGCTCAGCCATTCTCTTTCCCAGTGCTGCTTCAGGATCTGCTGCTTTGAGGGACAGCAAAGTTCTGCTGCCCCAAACTCACTGTGAACACCAGACTGCAGGGGTGTGATGTGACCAAGCCTCTTTGCCCTGGCATTTCAGGCAGCACAAGTGTAGAAGAAAATCGGGCACTGGGAGGTTTTCCAGCAGGGAAATCTGCTGAATTCCCTATGGACTGATCTGCTTGGAATGCCCTCAAACCCCAAAATAACGGAATCCTGCTGTAAAGCCTTGAACACTTTCTTATCATTCTGTTTTCTCTAAATAGATGCTTTTAGCCTGCATTTAAAGATTGTTTCAAATGCCAAAAAGCACATTTAACAATGAACAGTGGAAGCAAACCCTGTTTCCTGTTTAATTCTTGCTCAGCCATTCTCTTTCCCAAGTGGAGTCAGGAACAATGAATGCCTAAAGGCATTACCCAAGAGGAAAATCTGTCCTAGACTTGTCATTTCCATTAAATATTCTTTTAATCTGTAACATTTTTCATTTCTTTGGAAATGAGCCGCATCCAATCACTCTGGCAGAGGCTGTGTTGGTGGCTCCTCACACCCAAAGTTCTACCAACACAGTGCAGGGGCCAGGTTAGAGGAGATAAAAAATGAGGATATCCAGCAGGATTGGAGTGCTTGTGTATGGCTGGTTTGGTGACTCCCAGGCTTCAATGGATGGGAGAGGAACTTGGAAGAGAAAGCAACAAGAGGATGAACTCAAATCCAGCTTTTTTCACGTCTATGTTCCTGCCTCTGAGTTCAGATGGTCTAAAATATTTTCTTTTTGGATAAAAAGTTCTCCACCTTATCTTGCAGCTTAGTGAGGATGACAGGAAGAAGCAGCCCTGCTCTGTCTCAGTGCCCTCCTGCCTTGTCTGATGAAAATCAAAATCTTTTCTTGCTGCTCCCGCTCTCCAAGGTAGCAAAGTGCAAATCAGCACCAGGGGAAGAGGATCCAGAGTGGAAGTAATATTTTAATACCTGCAGGGAAGGCTTAAAGAGATCTCCTTTACAAAGAAGAAATTAGATTTATTACCATTGCCCGTGGGGAGGTTTTGGAACAATAGGAGGCTTGTTTGGTTTTCACTCTACACAAATCAAACGTGGGTGCCAAATCATAAATTACAGCTGCACTCTGCACGTCTCTACCAACTGATGCTCCTGTTAGTAGAAGTGAGAAGTCCAAAATGTAAATAGCTTTCAAATGATGTTTGCACAGTTCTAGATTAAAGAGAAAACCCTCTTAACTCCTTTCTCAAGCTGCAGTGGGCTCCTGCATGCTTCAGAGCACAAATTTGTTTGGAAACTAAGACATGTGGTGAAGGTTGCCCAGATCTGAACATGTGTATGCAGTTTTTTCAGCCAAAAAAAATAAAATTTTCTTCTTCACAAACGACCTCTGGCTGCATGACTCAGCTCTTCTGTGTTTTCCACTCATTCATAAATATTCTGGATGTGTGTGAGCCAGGCTGGCACTGTGAAAGAAGGATTATTTTGTGGTGAATGTTTTGGTGAGAGGTTGGAGAATCCTTTCAATGGATCTAGGGTGAGTGAACTTCAGCCCAAGAGCTCTCCTGTTTCTGGGGGAAAAAACCTTCTGATCTGCTTCAAATTAAGGCATTATCAAATACCTGAGTGTGCTGAGGGCTCAGCTGAGAGCTTTGGGCTCCAACAGGAGCTGTCCTGACGGTTTATCACAGTTGGGAACCTGCAAACACGAGGTGCCAAGCTGTAATCACACCTCGAGTAATGAGCACAGCACTGGAGGAGATGAAAAATGGCAAAACCTGGGACAATTCCTCTTGAGAGTGTCTGTAAAATAGACTAAAAGTTATAATCCCAACGTTGGAGGTGAAAAGTGAGAATATTTACTTAACAAGTTGGTATAAATTCCGTCTCCAAGTGGGTTTAAATTCTATCTCCAAAGATTCTGCTCGTCTAGAAAATATGATGTTGTGAGTGCCAGGGCACCTCCTCATCAGCCCTGTTCTCATTAATTTTTAATTCCTTCAAAAGTGGGTTTCTTCCCCATGCCATCAAACTCAACTTTCAGAGCACAAGGAAAAGTTTTTTTCCAGGAATGCAAAGGTTGGAGCTCCTATCTGCAGGAGCCCACACCCGATGGAACGTTGCTCTTTAAACATTTCATTTGGCAAACAGAACGTGGAGAGGACTTTGTTCAGGATTTCCATTGCCCTCCCATGGTGGGATCCATGCAAAGCATTTTTCTTCCTTATTGTGCCTGTTCCCTTTGGCTTTGGGAGGTGCAGGGAGTGGCAGGGAAACAGCAGCAGGTGCTTTTTGGGAGGGTCCCTGCAGTTTGAACCAAGTAAAAACTCTTTTTTTATGCGAATTCTTCACTTCATTACTAAATTTTAAAGGGTTTAGGCAAGAGGTATTTACTAGGAAGGAAAGAAGCTGCTGAAAACAATCTCTGCTAAAAACCTTTGGAGATTTCCCCAGCCCTTTGCACTTCTCCTTGCATCCAGAAAAGCTGGAATAACCCTCCCTACCTAATATTCCAAATCACTGGGTTCCAGCAGGAGACTTTAAAGGATTTCTGGCACTCAGCAGGGAGCAGAAGCTTTTTTTTCCCCAGCTGAAAGAGAGAGGAGGTGAGATAACACTTTTGACAGCTTGAGACCACACCACAGTTTAGGAAACTCTTCCAGCTCTGAAATCCTTTTCCCTGGGGAAAAAAAAAAACATTCCTGGACAATGGGAAGAGGTTTCCATGGGATCCCAGCTGCACATGAAGGTGGGAGGGTGGAATTTTGGAGCTCCCAGTAACACCAGTATGCCCAGTACAGGGTGACAGCTCTCTTGTGAGGGGTATGATGTCAGACTCTTTATAAAAGTCTCTTTTCTCCTGCTGCATTATAGTTCCATGTTAATTGTAGTTAATTGCTCCACTGGGCTAATTGTAGCACAGCAGCTGGAAGTGTTCACACCAAAAATAATCCAAATAAAAAGAGCAAACAGAACCAATATTCCAGCAGTGAAAAAGGGAACAAAGGCAGAACAGGAGATGATCCAATTCCAGCTGCATTGACCCTGAAAGTACAAATGCCCCATTAATTTAAGGAATGAGAAATGTTGGGGCTCAGCTGGCCAGCACCATACACCTCTTGTTTAAAACTCATTTTCTTAATTTCTTCTCATCAGAATTCTCATTTATCCTGCCATAAAGGTTTCCTGGCTAATTTCATGGATCACCTCCCACATCCATTACTGAGGGCCACAACACACCAGACCATGAACCTCCAGAACTTTCCTCCCAAAGCCCTGTGGGCAGCTTTTACCCAAAACTATCAAAAACAGCTTCCCAAGGGAACACAGGGATCAGGATCACCACCAGTGCCCCTGCACATCTGAGTGTCCAGCTTACTCAGAATTCCAGGGAAAATTCCTGTGCTTATGGAATTTTGAAATCTTAAACAAGCTGGTTTTTTGGAGTTTTTTGTTTTTGTTTTTGGTTGGTTTTTGTTGCTGTTTTCTGGGTTTTGGTCTTTTTTTAAAGTTTTCTCATCTTTGTGATTCAGCCATCATCTAAAATTCTTACTTCAGATGCTCCAGTTATAAATTTAATTCCCTGATTATTTAGAAGTTAGGGAAAAAATTCACACAACTACTTATGCCATGGTGAAAGAAGCCCTGCAGGTGTAGGAGAGTCAGCAGAACCACACGAACAGCAAATTACAGTCGTGCAGCACCAGTGAGAGCCAGAATTGGGACAATTCTCCCAGATGAATCGCTGCACCCCAGGGCACAGACATGGACAAGTGGCCACGTGCCAGGCTGAGCACTGAAATTAAAGCAGAACAAGCAGATTTGCAAATGAAATATCACAGGACGTGGAATAATTAATTTTCTCTTAATCACATACAATGATCAATATTCATGCAGCAAAAGCAGCCCTGTCCTCTCAGCCTTACCCAAATAATTTCAGTTATTTTTCCCTCAAACACCAAACAACAGCTGAATATCCTGAAATCCTACCACAAACTGAAAAACTGGGAGGTCAGGAGCAAAGCTGGACTCAAAGTGCAAATTCTCAGATCCAACATCAAACCACCCAAAGCAGCCCTGCTGCAAACTTGTCATAGTCAAGGGAATCAAGGAGCTGAAACTAATGAAATGTTCAGGGAAAATAATCCCAGGAAATCGAGAATTCAGGGTTTGTGAACTGACAGAGGAGGTCTGATGCCTCCTGAGGTGCTCCAAAGGCTGGATCTGAGCTTGTCCCACGACTCCACCAGAACAGATAAAAGGAAATGTCTCTGTCCTCACACCCATCAATGAAAACCCAGCCTGCATCAAACAAAGCCCCTTGCTTCAGCAGCTTTGTCCTCCATATTCCTTCCAATAAGCAATCCAATAAGTCTGAATTTGAGGAGCCCAAATCCTGAGAATATCTCCAGGCAACTTCCATGGGAACTCCCTGGCTGGAAGGCTCTGATTCACGGGTGGAGGTCAGAATTAACTCCAGAAATTCCCACTTGTCATCATCCCTGCCTGCTCCACCCTTATTTCAGCAGTTGCTCCATCAGGACAGGTAAGAGCTGATAAACTCTGCTGATCCTGGGGTTTCAGGACAGCCAGGACAGCCATGGCCTCCTTTTTGTTGGAATAAGGAGGTCCAAGCTCAAAATAGGCTATGGAAATTGTTTTATGTGGCCTGATGTAAGTTAGAGCCCTCCTCAATTACCAACAGACATTAGTCTGGGTTTAAAAGTGAAATTAAAACCATGCACCCTCTGCCTCAAAATAAGAATCTCAGTGCTGGAATATAATCAGGCAAGAGGAAAAAATCAGGAAACAAGACAAAGAGGAGACGGGAAATATCCACATGACAGAAAATAGGGTAAATCTGGCAAATCCATATTAAAAATCAAAAAAAACAGACTCTGCTTTTCTTACAATGACTGAGCAAAGAGGGAGGAAATGAAGGTAAATTGTGGCAGGGTCAGGAATAGATCCACTGGCAGCCAGGGTGCTGTTCCCGTTATTTTCTCTGGCAGCTCCTATCTTTGCTTGGTAATCATGGAGTAAATCAGAAATATCTCTTTATTTCAAGGTCATACTGAAGGATGAGTTACACTCTGTGAATTTTTAGCAGTTTTAGGTACTTTTAGAAAAAGAACAGGGAAAAAATGCAGGTAAAATGTTCATCGTGGGGAATTTGACACGAAACAAGTGAAGCCAGGCTCAGGATAAAGCACCTGGCATGGAAAGGGCTGGGATGGGATTGCAGCACCCAAATTAAAGATGAGGAGCAACAGCCTCGCCCATGGGGCTGGCAGAGGAAAGGGCTTCCAGCAGCTCCTTGCATTTCCCACAGCCACAAATTGCACAAGAGAGAAGCCTCGCTGAGGCAGTAATTATCTGCCAAATGCACAGAGATTGAGTGATTTATGAAGGAACAGCTCAAAAAAAGATGCTGCAAACCAATTCGGCACATCCAGCTCTGGACACGATGGTGCCTTGCTCAGGGGACACGTGTGGAATTTCACTCCAGGTAAATAATGCATCCCAAGAAGTTTTCTCCACACATTTTTTATTTCCCTTTCCAATATTTCTCCCCACGTGAGAATTAAAGGTGAAATCAAGTGGAATCAGTCTGGTGCTGAGGTGTGGGTACCTACACCCAGCAGTCTGTGCTGCCTCAGGCTTGGTGTGGAGACACATCAAAAAATTCAAAGTGCTTCCAGTGCCCAAACCTTCCACAGCTGGCTACAGGTGCCTCATGTGCTATCCAATAATCTGAGGTAATTGGTATCCAAATTTTGGTATCTGAAAGCTCTTCCTTACCACAGATGTATTTTAGTGGCACCACCAGAATACCTCAGAGCCCCACACCCAGTTCAGCATCAGAAGTGGATTTTGGAGAGAAATCTTTCCCTAGGAGGGTGAGGAGGCCCTGGCATAGGGTGCCCAGAGAAATGGTGGCTGATCCATTCCTGGCAGTGTCCAAGGCCAGGTTGGACAGGGCTTGGATCAGCCTGGGACTGTGGAAGGTGTCCCCATGGCAGGGGTGGCACTGGATGGTCCCTTCCAACCCAAACCATTCCTCTCCAATCCCCTCCACCCATGCCAGGACTTGGCACTGAAACAGCCCCTCCAGCAGCCCTGGCTCCATGGCCTCTTTTCCCCTAGAAACCCTCCGTTGCCAAACGAGCATCAGTGGCATCACCTTTCATATAAATGCAGATACTCCTAAATAAATGATGAGCTGCAGCACCGGGATCAGCTGGGGAAGTTTCCACTCCCTTGGCCGTGCAGCGAGCCCTGGTTTTGCAATGTTCAGGCTGAGCAGCACCTGCACCAACACCTTTTCCCAGGGATGTGTCAGCACTCCGTGTCGTGCCTGTGCCAGCAGGTGGGAGCGGTGGGAAAGGATCCATTCCACCACAATTGCAACATCTCCCCCCGGGAGTTTATCTCGCTGCATAATTGTAACAGGCAAATGCCATCAGAGAGGACTGGAGCAAGCAAAAAGAAATAATGAATAGTTAAGAAGAAGGAGTTAATTGTCATTTCATTTAGGAAATTTCATTTATTTCAGCACATCTTAGGTTGACACTGGGAAGATGCTTAATGCTAAAATGTCCCAGTGTTCTGGTGAAGCCCTGCATGGACAGAGTGTCCCTGTCCTCCTCCTCCTCCCACTCCTTCTCCTTTTTCCATATTTTCCTTCCCTGGTTGTTTAAGCAATCTTCATTCACTGAACTGTATTTTTGGCATTTTCCCTGGTTTTGTCTCCAGCCAGACTGAATGAGGCAAGGAAAGTCAGGAAAGTGAATCTGGAAATGTCAGCTCTCTCCGTAATTTTCATGTGCAGCTTTTGAGCAGGAATAATGTGCAAAATATTTTCACCTGCATATGACTCTTCTCACGCTCTCTCATCAGAGAACTCAGAGTGAAAAATACACTCATTTTCCTGATCATAGAATTACAGAATCATTGAGGTTGGAAAAGATCTCCAAGATCATCAAGTCCAACCTTCAACCCACTAAACCACATCCCAAAGTGCTGTTTGAACACTTCCAGGATGTGACTCCACCACGACCCTGGGCAGCCCATTCCAATGCTTAACCACTCCTCCAGTGAAGGACTTCTTCCTGATATCCAACTTGAACCTCTCCTGATGTCCACGCTTGTCCTCTCCCAGCAGCTCTCAGCTCACCCCACGTCTCACCAGGATTCCTTTAACGGGATGAGATGTTTTAGCTGGCACACGGAAGATCACCAAAGGCAAGTGGAAAGCAAACAGCTCCTGTACAATCATCCTCAGATCCCTCTCGTGTTCTGATGAGCAAATATTTACCTTTTTAAAACAATTATTTCTTAGTCTGAGGTTCATGCCTAGTGCAGCCTGGTAACAAACACACCAGAACTGAAGCAACTCCTCCTGGCTCCTGTCCATGCTTGGCCTTAAAGTGAAACCTTTGCCGTGGCTGTCTGTGGTTATCAAGGAAGGATTATCCATGATGTTTGAGTTATCACAATTTCACAGAATCACAGAATGGATTGGGTTGGAAGGGAAATTAAATCCCATTCCATCCTGCCCCCTGCATGGACAGGGACACCTTCCACTGTCCCAGGCTGCTCCCAATGTCCAGCCTGGGCTTGGACACTGACAGGGATCCAGGGGCAGCCACTGCTGCTCTAGGCACACTGTGCCAGGGCCTCACAGGGAACAATTTCTCCCTCATATCTAATCTAAATCTACTTTCATTAGTCTGGGATGTCTCCTTGTTTGAGCAGCTCAATACAGTTTGGGTTATTTTGGTTTTAAAAGGCTACAAAGAAAAATCCCACTGCTTGTAAGCCCCTGACAGGCAGAGCAGGAGTTTTTAAAAGGTTCCAGGGATTTAGGAAGCAGAGGGTGCTGTTGGTTCCCCTGACTGCACACACCCAGCAGCTCTGCCTCTGAGCATCCAGCCATTCCCAGCTGCCTCAGCAGGGCTGGGAGTTATCCCCCTCTGTGACACAGGGCAGCACTTCCAGAGGGATCCCTGAACTGCATCCAACGTGTTTGACGTGCAAGTTTCACACAGACATGAAAAGAAAGCCAACCCACGGATATTTGTGCTGTGACAAAGCTCATTAAAGCTGGTGATGCAACACAGTTTCACCTCCATCAGCTGGGAGTGGAATGTCACAATATCCCCAGCCCTGTCACAAAGCTATTTTATAGGAGCTCCTCTGGCTCCTTTTGTTCCTGCCTTGAAGTTCAGCAGTGATAATGCTGGTGGCTCACACTGTAAATTGGATTGCTAATTGGATTCCTCACAAGAACTGAAGAAATAGGCAAGAACTGGAAAATAACTGGAGCATTATCCCAGTAAATGTAGTGCAGGTGAATTCACAGCGAGCAGCCCTGGAAGTGCCGTGTCCCAAGGGAATCAGGGAATGTTATTCCTCCCGTTCAGACCACACACTGAAGCAGCAGCCCTTGCTGAAATCACCAGTTTGCAACTTCCCAGTTGCAGTCCATGAAAAGCAAGGAGAGCTCTGCTTTCCAAAGGAATAGACTGTCTGAAGATGTCTGATTACAAACTGGGAGCTGGGTCCTGGCTTGGAATAAACCTGGGACCTGCCACCCCACACACAGGCCAGGCACAATCTGTTCCTGCCCAAGAATGTCTCCAGTGGCACTGGGAGCTGAAGCAGCTCCTGTAAAAAGCCCTGCCTTTAATTCCCCTCTCTGAATCCTGGTGACTCTTCTTGTTAATTCCCCTCTCTGAATCCTGGTGACTCCTCAGTTTTTAATTCCCCTCTCTGAATCCTGACAATTCCTCTGTTGTTGGAATGGAAACTGCTCCACTTCGTGGCTTCCTGCAATAAGAAGAGGAGCAAAATTGTCAGGAATGTGTGAACGCTTGTGAGAAATAGATTTGTAAAGAATTATAGATTTGTAAAGAAATACAGACTGGGTGTCACCAGGATCCTCCTCAAAACTGAACTGGGCACCAGTAAAGATCAGAAAGGTGTTTTATTGTTATTGCACAGCCCTTCCCATGCTTCCATCTGGATGCTGTTACTAAAGTCCTACAGTCGAATGAGGATGTTTTTATTGTTTGTGACATGGAGGTGCTGTGCACACTGCTCTGAATCCCCAGTTTATATGGGAGTGAATAGGAAAAAATAAGTGTAAAACAGAGTTTGGTTCTGTTCTTAAATTCCTGGAGTTTTATACTGAAATGAGCACAGGCAATGAAAACAGCAGCCCAGAACAAACCCTCCTTGGGAAGCTCAGAGCAGGAGAGGTCCAGGAGTTCCTCAGGCACCTCCTCTCCTGGATCCAGTGAATGTGAGGGAATAGTGACCTCAGGTGTCTGTTCCATTAATCACAGGGATATTCCCATGAATTTACCATTCCATTGGACATTCCTACTGAAAATGAAGCTGCTGGGAGCTGCTGTTCACTGGCACAAAGTCTCCTGGGTTTTCTGGCCTTGGCACTTGAGCTTTCCCAAAAACACCTACAAGGACTTTCTTGAGGGCCCAGCCACCTGCAAAAAAGCCTAAGAACAAATCTATATTGAAACCTGTTTTTAAATAGTGTGAAATTTTTAAATTTAACATATATTTAAATGGTGTGCTTGCTGTCCTTGCCTATTGCACAGACCCTTTACATGCTGTGAAAGAATATGGCAGTAGAGGCAGAAAACACCCATATAAAATCAATATAAATTTAAGAGTCACTGAAAAACACGTAAGAAATCAGTACAAACTGATATGGCTTTCACTAGGGGTGCGATTCAGGCTGCTTTGCTTTTCACCTCATTTTGTGCAAAAATATAAAATCCTTCAGAAGTGGCTGTAACACAGTTTAAAATACAAATCTTCCACAGAAGCAGAGGACAACCAGAGCTTGCAGATGCAACACAAAGTACCTTGACGACTACAAAAAACCCAGTTTTGATATTCACCGAGGCTGTGCCTTGAGCTGAGGTGGGATTTGGTGTATTGGCACCAAAATTCGGTGGAGAAAATAAATCTGCAGTTGAAAATAAATCTGCAATGGAAACTTTTCCAGCATTATCAGGATCCAGTTCTCATCCCAGTGGCTTCAAAGATGTGGCTTCCATTAGGACAGGCTACCCCCCTCCCAACACCACTCTCCAAAGGCCAGCCTGGAAGTGTTTTATTTCCTAAATCAAAGATTGAGTGATTCATCAGGGCTTCAAAGTAAAAACTACGTAACACTTGCTGCGCAGCAGAGGTTCTGAAACAAAACTTCAGAGCAGGGAAACATTTGGTTTTTTTTATTGTGCTTTCTCCTTTCATTGTTTTAATAATATGGTCCATAGTGAGTCTCCAGAGAGGTCTGCAAAGAAACTTAATTTCAGAGGAGCAGAAGTAACTGTGTGAACACAAGTAGCACACCAAAGAAAAATGTGCCAAAGAATTAAAAACACGGCAGACAGCTTGACAAGCTGTGATTTTCAGTCCTCGAGTGAAAGAACTCTTCGTTTCCATCAGGATGTTACCACATTAAAGAAATCCCACACAACGTGTTGATGCAATTCAGCTTGCTTTTTCTCCAGCATAACCGGCAGGAAACAAGTGCTGATCCACAAACAAACCTTGGTGTTGCAGAATCATCAAATGACAGAATGTTCTGGGTTGGAAACGACCTTAAAGGTCGTGTAGTTCTAACCCCTGCCACGGCGGTTCCTCTTTTCCATAGGGTGCTTATGGTACATCACAAATGCAATATAAACAAAACGGACAGTACAGGCTTCTCCTTGTAAATGAAAATATAAGTCAATTCCTAATGATTGAATTGTGACAGCGTACGTCCCTCACGGTTCCCGTCCGCTCCGTGGCTCCCTCACGCCCTTTCCGGACTCCCTCAGGGCTCCTCCATGGCTCCCTCACAGTTCCCTCCATGGCTCCCTCACGGTTCCCCCCCGCTTCTCCATGGCGCCTCCATCACGGCTCCCTCACGGCTCCCTCAGAGCTCCCGCCCGCCTCTCCACGGGCCCGTAACAGCCCTTTCCACGCTACCTGCACAGTTCCGCCATGATCCCCTCACCGCTTTCCCCGCCTCTCCATGGCCCCTCACGGTTCCCGCCTGCCTCTCCATGGCTCCCTCATGGCCTTTTTCGCGTTCCCTCACGATTCCTGCCTGCCTGTCCATGGCCCCTCCCAGTCCTTTCCGCGTTCCCTCACGGTTCCCGCCTGCCTCTTCGTGTCCCCCTCGCTCCACCCTCCCGGGCCGGGCTGTGTTCGGCCCCGCCGTCTCCTCCCCTTCCTGTGCCGGCCGGAAAGCGCCGCGTGTTCCGCAGCCATGGAGTACCTGCCGGCCCCCGCGGCCCCGGCGCAGGGACACATGTGAGCGGTGGCGGGGGGACCGGGCTTCCCGGTGCCGGTGGCCGTGACCATGACTAACTGTGTTTCTCTCTGTCCCTGTGTCCCAGCCTGTGCTGCCAGTGCGGCGTCCCCATCCCGCCCAACCCGGCCAACATGTGCGTGGGCTGCCTGCGGGCCCAGGTGGACATCACCGAGGGCATCCCCAAGCAAGGCACGGTGCACTTCTGCAAGCAGTGCGAGAGGTGAGCAGCCGCGAAATCGCTGGGGATGGCAGCAAAATGCACTTAGAATGCCCTTCAAATATATCAGTCTCAGGGTTTAGGGAGGTAAAAGCGCACAGGTTTGCTGAGGAGGAGCTGGGAGGGCTCAGCCTGGAGAAAAGGCGGCTCAGGGGGAACATTTGGCTCTGCACAGCTCGTGACAGCCAGGGAAGGGTTAGTTTGGATATTGGGAAAAATCCTTCATGGAAAAGGATGTCCAGCCTGGCAGGACATCCTGACAGGAGGGAACAGCCAGGGAAAGGTTAGTTTGGATATTGCGAAAAGTCCTTCATGGAAAGGGATGTCCAGCCTGGCACAGCTGTCCAGGACCCCGGTGAAATCCCCATTCCTGGAGGGATTTAAAAGCCCTGTGGATGTGGCATTTGGGGATGAGGTTTATTGGTGGCTTTGGCAGTGCTGGGGGAATGAACTCAGTCACCTTAGCCACTTTGCCGTGATTTTCTATGATTCTAAAAGTTGTAGCTGCATTGGTGTTACTAAACTGAAAGCTTTGGAAATAGCTGCTTGTCCTTGGAGTGATTTAAGGTGCTCAAGCAGCTTTCACGTACTGTAAAATGCTCCCTGCATCCCAGGTACCTCCAGCCTCCAGGAACCTGGATCCAGTGTGCCCTGGAATCGAGAGAGCTCCTGGCTTTGTGTCTGAAGAAAATCAAAGCTTCCCTGAGCAAGGTGAGAACTGATCCTGCTGGGATTTCACAGCCTGGTCACAATTGTTACTGCAGAGATGGGAGCTGAGCAGAGTGAACTGAGGGAAGCTGATGTGGTTTTGATTTCAGAGTTTTTTGTACATTTCAGAAATTAGTTATGCAATATTTGTTCTCACTGGTTTATGATGATATGAAAAAGGGTTGCAGAGGTCTGTATATAGATTAACTCAAATTCACATGTTTCAGTTGAATAAAGCATCCCTTATGTTCAGAATATTATTAGAGGGAAGGACCTGAGATTGAGCATCTTGATTTTATGTCAATCATCCTCCATGTTCTAGCTAAGCACTATTAATTGGATTTGGGATATTAATATATATATATTTTTAATTAAGATTATTCACTTCTTCACTATAGACTGTTTGTGTTTGTGGAGTTAGGCTTGGTTTTACTGAGCTCTTGTCCTTCCCCACGGGCAGGTCCGGCTGATTGATGCAGGATTCATTTGGACAGAACCACATTCCAAGAGGATCAAGCTCAAATTGACTGTCCAGAAAGAGGTAACTGGAGCATGACCTTCTCCATGTGGCTTTTAAAAAGCTTTCATGGCAAACAACAGGATTTTTTAGTTATTATTTTTCTTACTATGAGATTTTATTTTGCCTAAATTTTGTCACTAAAGTGCCATTCATCAGAATGAAGAAAGTTATTGTCTGATCCAGTAAAGATGGGAAAATCCTGCAGTTGTTTGTGACCCAACCGGAGCTTAAACCTTGAACACTTTGGTTTTGCAGGTGATAAATGGGGCAGTTCTGCAGCAGGTGTTTGTGGTGGAGTACGTTGTTCAGTCTCAGATGTGTGAAGACTGCCACAGGATTGAAGCCAAGGATTTCTGGAAAGCTGTGGTGCAAGTCAGGCAGAAGGTAGAGGCAAACTGAATTTTTATTTGATCATGGCAGAACAATCAGGCAAATAATTGGGTGGTTTTCTGGATTTCTCAGACAAAAATGTACTCACATTTAGCCACAGGGATACGTTTTGTGTTCAAGGTTGTTGAATTTTTTCTAACTCAGTTAAGAAAAACTTTCTGCTGTCCAGTATTAACATTCTTTAAAATGATGCTGGCAGGAGGATTTTGTGTGGATAACTAAATACTTGCCTGTATTTTAAGGTACTTTGGGAACAGTGGGACAAATATTTAAATCTTCTTTAAAGGAAATAGATCTCTGTAGCAACCAGTTACACAAAAATGAGAAATGGAAGCTTTCAATAATTTGGTAAAGTAGAGCACTCTGAAATCTTTCTGTTTACTTGGATATTCTTTCTCTAGGTGATCTCTTCATATAAATGTTTATTCTTCAGAGATCCTGCTTTGTACTCAATGCTTCTTAAATAATCTTGATGCATCTGTGTTTGTTTGGCTTTAGACTGTGCACAAGAAGACTTTTTACTATTTGGAGCAGCTGATTTTGAAGCACAGGCTCCATCAAAACACACTAAGGATCAAAGAAATCCATGGTGAGTGGCTCTGGAGGCAGAATGACCTGGATTTATGATGGATGTTTTCACGTGTGTGTGCTGGGAGCTGTGCAGAGAAAAGCTTATGAATTATATTTGATAAAATAGAACAGAAATAGATTTGTTTCCTTGCTTTTCAGATGGCCTGGATTTCTATTACTCTTCCAAGCAACATGCCCAGAAGATGGTGGACTTCCTTCAGTGTACAGTTCCATCCAGGTACAACTCTCCTGTCCATTGCCTTGAGCACTCTGAACTTTGGGCAACTGTCTTAAATCCTTCCTTTTAAAAGATTTTTATTAAGTGCAAGTGTAAAACATCTGTATTTTAATCAAAACAGACAAAATCCCTTCTACAAAAGTCCCATATTTTCCACTTAGCCATTTAAATTTACCTCTGTTTCCTTAATATTTGTATTTGTGATGCAGACACTTTGTTCCAAGGATCTCCTGTTCCAGGTGATGTCTCTTGTTTCCTGAAAACTTTATTTTTGTGTTTTACAGATCCAAATCATCCCAACGTTTGATCTCCCACGACATTCACAGTAATGTCTACAACTACAAAAGCACTTTCTCTGTGGAAATTGTTCCCATATGCAAGGTAGCTTCCTCTGCTTCACCTTTGGGGTGTTGTGGGAGGAGTTGGGATTTGGAGGTTGTAGAGTTTGGGGGTTAGGGAGGGATCCACACAGGAAATGGAGAAGTTACTGGGGCTAGAAAAATAAAACCACAAAGTTTAAAATTTTATTTTAGAAGATTTGGTTGAAAATGGAGGAAATGGGAATGTCATTGGATTGTGTTTTTTGCAGGACAACGTTGTGTGTCTGTCACCCAAGCTGGCGCAGAGCCTGGGGAACATGAGCCAGATCTGTGTGTGCATCAGAGTGACCAGCACCATCCACCTCATCGACCCCAGGACTCTGCAGAGTGAGTTTGGGCTTTTCCCCAGCCCCTCATTGTTCTGCTGGCACAATTACTGTGGCTTTGTTTCCACAAAATCCTGGAGCTTGGGACGTTACTGTTGTTAAATTTATCTGTACAGTAGAAATTTCGTAGTGAGCTGAGTTTTCTCCAAGCTTGATCCCCTGGGCAGAATGTGCAGGCTCAGTTTGAGCTCCTGGATGTTCGGAGCATTTACCTGTGTCACCTTTATTCCCCTACAATTACATTGCATCTGGATTAAATTTTCAGCCACTTCAGTACCAGAAATTCTGTGCTTTGCTTGATGTGTGCTGGTGAGCTTGGGCAGCTGAATCCCTCTAAAAGGATGGATCCAGGAATAATTCCTTTGAGTAAAGTCTGTCACAGATCAGCTGCTGCTGCAGCAATGTGGGTCATGTCCTAAATAACTGTTACAGAGATGAACAAAATGTCTCTGGCAGTTGCCTTCATTTTGGTTAATGGTGGTTGTTTTTTCACAAGAAATTCTCTCCCTGATCATTTTGCAGTTGCTGAAATCGATGGGAACACCTACTGGCGGCACCCCTTCAACAGCCTGTTCCACCCCAAGCAGCTGGAGGAGTTCCTCATCATGGACATCAACAGGGTCCATGAGAAGAAAAAAGGTGCTGGGGCAGGGGCTCGATCAAACAAGGTGAGAGTTTCTCTGTTTAATTCATGTTTTGGGCCTCCTGCTCAGCTGAATTCTTGATCTGGATGTGCCCAGCACAGTCAGACTGGGCTGTTCTGGATCTTGCCACTGGCAGAAGCTTTCCTTGGGACCATTTGGTTTGGAAATGGCACAGGCAGGAGGTGAATTCCACTTCCAGGAATTCTGCTTGCAGAGTTGAAACTCTGCTTGTTACTGGGTATTGAAATATTAACTTTGCAGCTTTAATGACTGAATTGGTTTTGTTGGAGCATTTCTTTTTAATCAGAATTAATGGATCTTCTCAGTTAAAAGCTAAAATAGTGTTTATTTATAGAAACAGCCTTTGGGAATTCCTGGGAGTTGCCATTTCCTTACTTTTATGGAATGAGAAATGAGGAGTAGCAAGGGATACATTGGATATGTGATGCAGAAACACAAGTTTAATGACAAGTGGAGTTTAAATCAGTGCAGATATTGGGGTTAAGCTGGGTTTAGTTAAGGAATGTTTTATTTTCCATTCTCACAGCACACTCTGGCTGAAGCCTGGGTCAGGAAAACCTCGGAGCTGGACACGGATCACCAATATTTCTGCTGCACTCACCTGGGGCACATCCTGAATCCTGGCGACCTGGTCTTGGGGTCTGTTCTTCTTTTCTGAAACTTATTAAATGATTATTTAATGACTGAATTCATGTGCTATCAAGAAAGTGTTGAACTGCTCTGATTTCAAAATGAAAGCAGCAAAAGGGGTGGAATCATCCTGGTCCTGATCCAGGAAATCTCTTTTCTGGAAGGAGTTTCCATGTAAAAATTGTTAGAAATAAGAGAGCTGATTGCCTTCAGAGTGCAGCTTGGAATCACAATTTAGCCACAAATAAATGGGAAGGATTTTTAAAACACCAATTAATTATTTGTTTGCTAATGAATATCGTATACAGTGATAACAAATGTGAATTCTTTGTAAGATTAGGCAAATTAGGTGATGCTTAGAAAGGTTTCAACATGAATGTTGTGAGCCCAGCAGAACTTCAGTGGGTGTTGCAGTTTGGATTCCAGAGGCTGGGAAGTGCCAACAGAGCAGGATTTGGGTAATGCAGCTGCTCAGACTTAGGAGAGCTGCACATTAATGTGGATTTTTATTTGTTTCCCTTCCTCTGGAAATATTTCTGTTCCTTAGGAGCTGCACCTTGCACTGAGCTGCCCTTTAGCACAAACATGATACATTGAGGTTGGGTTTTTATAAAGCAGAATAAAACCCCTGCTTCTGTTTTAGCTTTGACTTGGCCAACTGCAACCTAAATGATGAATTTGCCAACAAGATGAACCCCCAGCACATCCCTGATGTGGTAAGAAAATCCCTTTCTCTGTCCAAAGTTCCTCCATTACCCAAGCTAGGAGGGAGTGTGATTTTAGATAGTGAACAGTGCCTGAAGGAAGAGAGGATATTAACAGTGACATTTGAGCAGTATCTGAATTTGAAGGATTATTTCCTTAAATATTTGAGTGATGGTTAAATTATGCATTTAGTGTTGGTTTTTTTTCCAATTACCATGATTAGCTAATACATTAATTGTTGGGTTTATTCCAATTACCAATCACTGGTTGCTGAAATAATAACTCCAGTGTGTGCCTGTCCCTTCAGGACCATTTCCCAAGTGTTAGGAAACATTTCAACCAACAAACTCCCTGTAAATTCAATATAACACTGCTGAGTGCCAGTCCAGCTGGTTCTAGATGCCCAAATGTGGATTTGGGTGCTGATCTGGGATTTTGGGAGGTGGAAAAAGGAGCTGCTTTTCCCTGCAGGTGCTGATCAAGAAGAGCTACGACCGCTCCAAGCGGCAGCGCCGCAGGAACTGGAAGCTGAAGGAGCTGGAGAGGGACAGGGAAGCCTCAGACACAGATGATGAAAGGTTCAGTATCTGCTCTCCCTGTTCACTGACAAAGCAGCTTCTAAATAACCTCCAGCTGAGAGGAAAAAAAAGGGAAAATTAGAGATAAATGAGTTGGGAATTAATAGGTGAGGGTAAAACAGCGGTGAGTTGGAAATGTGGGGATGCTCGGGGGTTTTGTTCCTGTGATTTTGCTTTGTTGCATGAATTTCCATAAATCCAAAGGAACAGGGAGTAAATACATCCCACATCTTTTACAGACAATACCAGGACTTCCTGGAAGATCTGGAAGAGGATGAGACCATAAGGAAAAATGTCAACATTTACAGAAGTAAGGCCTTTCTAACTCCTTCACTGGGTGTAATTAAATCATGTTTAAATCGTGTTTGAGGCAAAACAATTTTACTGGAATTCTCTATTTGCATTCTCCAAACTTTTCATGCCTGGAGAAATGCTGTAAAGTGTTTCACAGATGTGATTCACCTGATGGGTTTTGTTTCCTTGTCTTTAAGTGAAAGAGAACTTTTCTCCTGCACCCAAAATCTCTGCTGGGTGAAGGATTTGATACAGAATTCAATTTTTTTCCATGAAGGGACTGTTGAATTTTTAGGAGGAATTTTTGGTTATGTGGTTTATTGGTTGTTTTGGTGTTGTTGGTTTGATTTTTTTTTCCCCTATTTTCCCTTGGGGTTGCTCTGGTGGTTTGAGGTTTGTTTTCTTTGCTTAACTGTTTCTTTGGGGGGTTCTGTGTGTTTTTAGATGCAGATATTCCAGTGGAGAGTGACACAGATGATGATGGAGCCCCACGGATCAGCCTGGCAGAGATGCTGGAAGATCTCCACATTTCCCAGGACGCCACAGGAGGGGAGGGAGCAGAAATGCTGACAGAGTGAGCACAGTGCCTTACATCCAATAAATATTCCCTGGGGAGCAAAAACTCCCCAAACCATCATTAACCATCACAGGGCCAGGAAAAGTGACAAAACTCCCACCACACCCCAAAATAATGGCCTGGAATTCATATTTTATGGATGATATTCCAGAGAATCAGCAATTAAAGCTCAATTTCTGGTGGAAGCATTGCAATATAAATTCCACAAGTTCCTCCCATCCCTGAGGGATCTTTCCATGCAATTTCTGCAGTGGAGAAAATAAGGAAGGATGTCCAGAGGGGAAGATTTTATTGCAGTTTCCTGGATTTTAGGTAGAGTCCCTACCTACTGTTACAGCTTTAATTTCTCACATGGGGAAGGTTTTCCCCATTTTTTGGCACAATGGTTTGAAACCTTTTATGATACTGGTAGATTATTCCATATATCCATATTTAGGGAAGCTCAACACTTAATTTCTGTTCCCTTACACAAAGAAAACTTCCCTGCAAAGCCCTTGATCAGAAAGATTGGAAAATCCTGTGGAGTGTGATGAGTATTGAACTGTATCCCATGTCTGGATCAGTGGATTAAAAGCAACATGCACAGCAATTAATTAATAAACCAGCTATAAAGGATTAAAAACCTCTTGAGATATTTTGATTCATCATTTTTTAGTTCATTTTCAAATCCAGTTGCCCTCTACAAGTCCAAAGAAGACAGAATAATAAACTCCCTGTTGGTGGCAGGTGATGGGAGGGTAATAAAATCTGGGTTTAAACTGTGCTGTTTTCATCAATCCTTTTCCTCCTCCCTGTGTTCCTTGCTGCACTCTCCCAGGAATGTTGGATATTTGCTGTGCTGTTTATCCCTGGAGTTTTTCCTCTTCCTTTCCTCCCTTCCTTGCTCTGCTGCCAGCCTGGAGAAGCTTCCATGGATCTTTCAGCAGGAGAAGATCTTGTGCTGCTGAAGCCTTGAATTGGGTTTGTGGGCTTTCTTTGGCTGGAGCAGCTCCCCACAACCAAAGTTGGGTCTCTGTAGGTTCCCAAGTTTCCAGTACCCCCTTGGGAGCTCAGAGGGGTTTAGGGAATGTCCAACAAATTAAATATTTGCCAATATTTTCACTGCCACCGGAGTTAACAAAGTATTCATTGTCATGGATAAAAGCTGCCACTGGCCCTGCAGCTCTTCCTTCTCTGACTCAAGCCACAAAAAGCTCCTTTTATACAACAGAAATCCTTCAGGGTTTTAAGCCAAACCTGCTCAACGATGCATTTCCACCCAGATGTTGATGAATGTTGAGTTGGAAGTCATGGGAGAAGCTGTGCAGAACGTTGGAATTACGTTTAGCTCAGGGAAAAAATTATTTTAAAAATGTGTTGTAGAAGTCAGAGCTTACAGCACAAAAGCTGGATAACTGAGGGGAGAAATGAACGGAAAAAGGGGGATTGGGATGTGCAAACACTAATTTTTGATTTTTTTTTTTTTTCCTCTGGATAAAATTGCCGTGTGTTGATGATGAAAAGCTTAAGGTGATGATTTCACCTTTAACTGCTTTAAAAATCTCTTAGTGGATGGCCTGATGTAACTCCAGAGGTCCCAGATTTTCCCAGGTGGAAATGGCTGAGGTGAAATATTGATGGGAAATCACTTCTAACCTCAGGCCAGGTGCCTGAGCTTGGCTGCACTCCAGGGACAGCTCCTGGGCCAATTTTGGGAGCTTGCAAGCTGAGGAATTGAGACACTGATCTGGTGGGGACTTAACAAAATCAGTGTTATTTTACTCTCTTACTCCTGGAAGTACCTTCAAATAGGGAATTCCAGAGGAATACTGTGTCAGGAAGTTTTCCATAAAAAGTTAGACAAGGATACAGATTCCTTCTGTTGGATTTTTGGGATTTGGAATCATTTCACTGGAATGCCAGTGGGAAGAGTCTGGCTCTATTTCCATCCTGGGACTGACAGAGATGGATCCAATTCCTTCTCTTTCCCCGTTCTCCTGCAGGAGTATCCATGGAAAATCGGGATGTGCTGAACGGGAGAGTCCACCTGGTGTCACTGTTCCTGCATGGCCCCAGGAGCTGCTCCCTGCTCCAGGAAAAGGGGGCTGGAAACTCAGGGAAAACTCTTCATGCCCGTGCAGTTCTTGGTATTTAAATTCAAAATAACTCCAAGCTAAAGGAAAATGAGAGAAAAACGGCTTTGAACTTGGTGTTGGAGGATTGAATGTCAGCAAACTGCTCCTTCTGCAGATGGGTCTCAACTCAGGGCCATTTGTTTCAGCTGCACCTCCCAGAGCAGGTGAAAGGAGTGGGGGAATTGGAAATGCAGAGAGATTTGGGAATGTTTCCTGGAGCTCATTCCAGGACATAATCATGGAACAAAGAATCTCGTTGCTGTCAGAATCTCTATTTCCTCCTCAATACAAGATGGGAACCTGGTTAAGCCAAATCAGAAAATTCAGTTTAAAACTTGTCAGGGTTGTAGTTCCAAACAAAACCAAAGCCTGATGGTAAAGCAAGAAACTGAAGGGATTTTGTGCAATTTAAATATTCAGCTTCCTAAAATGAAAGCATTTTGGATGACACAAATCCCCAACAAGGACTGAAAAG
Organism: Sphenopsis melanotis; assembly: GCA_035221435.1. Taxonomy (NCBI): domain Eukaryota; kingdom Metazoa; phylum Chordata; class Aves; order Passeriformes; family Thraupidae; genus Sphenopsis; species Sphenopsis melanotis. The sequence continues at coordinate 1,866,414 of JAWMRF010000016.1, read as the reverse complement.
CCTTGAAAGCCAATTTTAAACTCATCTCTGATCAGTGAGATCTGTGACACGGAAGGAAACTCCTGAAGCTGTGAAATATTTGGTGCTGTTTGCACACCCTGCTGAGAGTTTGTGCTCTGAGGATGGTGCTTCACACCTTGATCCCTGGAAAAAAGACCTGGAAAAATATCAAAGTAAATCCTATTTCATATCGTATCTCTGCTCTGTACTGGGAATGTCAGCAGCAGAGGAAGGAGGAGTTTCCTGTCTCAGGGAGACTGGAACTCAACTGTTGCATGAAGCAGTTTCAGCTGAGCAGGGAACTGAAGCAGAAACTTCCAGCCAAGCAGGACAGAGGAATTTCAGGTCAGCTCTGGAAAAGCAAACAGAGCTGCTGGAAACTCCCCCCTGCTCTGAGCAACCCTGCAAGATGGAAATGTCCTGTGGGATGCAGAGGCCAGGAAGTGCTGACAGGTTCATTCTCCAAGCAGGATTTTCAGGTCAGGTAATGAAAGCAAAGATAAGAACTGCAATTACACGTGGCTGGAAATAAAGCAAAGTGCAGCTGTTGGAGTGCAAAACAATGAGAGGAACAAGGAGCAAGAAATTATCTTAGAAAGCTTCTGAAAACTCCTGAAGTGATCAGCAGCAGAGGGGCTAAAATTCCACATGGGCAGAACCATCTTTAGTGCCTTTAGGAAGTGTAAACTCTTTGGATCAATAAAATTAAAGTTTCATGGGAGATAAGGTGTGAAAGTCCTACAATAAAATCACTCCTAAGGAGGGTGCTGGGATTCCAGCAGGATGCTCTGGCTGGAAACATCAAAGGTTTCCTGGTGAGCAGCACGAGCAGTTGGATTTTAGCAGCTGGTTCTTATTTTGTTCTTTAGTTTCCACTCTTGCTGAAGCAGTGTGGGTTAAGTTGTGCAATTTGAATATTTCCTTTTCACACGGCAGGGATCTGAAAGGTGCTGAATGTTACCCTGCATTCCTTTCTGCCAGGACAGAAACTTCCCCCAGACAGACACAGCTGCCCTTGGCGTGCTCAGGGATGGGTGTGCAGGGAATATTCCATTTCCCATCCCTCTTGGAACACTTCCTGCTCCAGCCATGCATCCATTCATTCATTTAGGTTTGGAACATTGAGCATCAGGTGGGAAAAAACTCAGTGTTGTGGCCACTCAGAGCAGCCTCTGGAGCTGGTTGGAAAAAATCTGGAGAAATGTGGAAAGAGCCTGTTCCACCCCAACAATCCCAGCCTGGGCATCCCTGCAGCGGTGTCCAAACCCTCCTGGAGCTCCAGCAGCCTTGGGCCATTCCCTGGGGGCCTGGGCAGTGCCCAGCACCCTCTGGGGGAAGAAGCTTTCCCTGCTCTCCACCCTACACCTCCCTGGCCCAGCTCCAGCCGTGCCCGATCCTGATCCCATTCCCAGCTGAGCCTGACCTGACAAATCCAGACCCCCACAGGCAGGAACCTGCCCAGGCAGTGCTGGGAACTGACATGGGATGAAATATTTTAAATCCTGGAGGCTTGGCACAGGCAGAGAAAAGGGGGGGATGAGGAAAATGAATCAGGAACTTTGGGGAGCTCCGGCTGCCCCTTGGGCCCTTGTTTCCTCTGCTGGATTTTGGTGCTTTCCTGGCTCTGTCCTGTTCCCCCAGCCCAGCTGGGATCCAGGGATGGGAGCAGAGCCCTACCCCAATCCTACACCCAATCCTACCCCAGGTGTTGTGAAAGAGGCACCCCAAAACCCCATATGGGAAAGGGCAGCAGTAACACAACCAGGGTGAATAATACAATGACACAACCTGCTCCTCCTGCCTGCTCTGGGACTCCTGAGTGCCCAGAAATGCTCAGGATATCCTTGTGGAGTCCTGCTGGGACTGAGGGTGACCTGCTCCCGCCCTGGGCTCACTCCCAGGCGCAGCTTGAGCAATATTTATTTTCATAGTCTTGAGAAATACAGATTTTGCACCTGTAATGCAAAGTACTGCCTGTTTTCCTCTGTATTAGGGATTGACAGGCTGGGGAAAATTCACTGTCTCCATAAATAGTCTAATGATTGATATAATTAAAATATTGTGTGCTCCCTCTTGTTCCTAAACATCAGTAAATACAAATTATATTGATAAATATCAGTAAACATAACATGCAGACTAAGCATGAAAGCAAATCTACACTAATTACTACTTCAACCATTTTATCACTTGAATAAAACATCCCATTGGATCCAAATTTGAAAGTATTGAATAGAGTTTGTTTTTTTTACAAACTTAAAGCTATTTGGGCATTGTTAAAAGACTTGGGACTTTGAGCACAGCTGTCCTCATTTTCCCAGAGAAATTATTTTCATCTCCTTCCTTATTTCCCCATAATTATAAACAGGGAAAGCAGCTGAGGTGACAAATGACATAAATAATGTCTTCACTTTGTTTTGTCGCCTCCTGTGATCAAGCCTCATTCCCTAATTCCCTGCATTGCCACCTACAGCAACAACCCATCCTCTGGAAGGAGAGGACATCCCAGGAGCTTGGGAAAAATCCCACAACTCACCTCAATGTGGGTGGAAAATGTGGATTTGTGTCACCCTGTGTGTCCTGCTCGGCTCCCTTCATCTCCTGAGGATTCCAAACCCCAGTTCTCAGTGCCAAGCTCATCCCAGTGCAGCTCCTGCCCACTGCAGGGAGCTGGCAGCACAGGAATCTGATGGTTTGGAGGCTAAAAAGTCTTGGGATTGGAACAAAAGCAGTCCCAGCCAAATCCAGCACGTTATTTACAGCCCAGGAGTTTGGGGTTCAGGCACTGCTCAACAGGGAGAGTGTGAAAGGTGAAAAGGAGGGAGTAAAGGGTTAGGAAAAAAGGAGACATTGTATTTTTATATTTTTATATTTTAAGGGGTTTATTTTCAACTGAAACCCTACCACAAGTAGGAATCTGCAGTGTTATATTCTCTATAGGATGCACATTATTTACTCATCTTCCAAAGATTATCTGGTTTTATAAAGCCCAAAAATCTGAGAATTTCATCAGAAATTTTCACAGCAGCACATCCTCACATTTTTAATGAATCAGTGGCATTGTTTGCACCATGATAATGAACCAGCCAAGTAATTCATTGTATAAAACAATCAAGGAGACTGAATAAATCCTGAAATCATTCCATAAAAACACAGCAAGCTCAGGGAAGCAGCTCCCACTCGTCCAGGATTTTTGTGTTCACATCTCTTCTGGCAGACAAGAGCAAATTCATGCTGTCTCATTTCTCCAGATGAAAACTTCCCATATCCAAGCAGCTTTCCCTGGGATAAAATCTGCAGGGGGGTTGTTCATTCCCCCTGGAATAACAAAATCTGCAGGGGGGTTGTTCCTGTGCCCTGAAATAACAAAAACTTCTGGGGGGTTGCTCCTTCTTCCTGGAATAACAAAATCTTCAGGGCAGTTGTTCCTTCTTCCTGGAATAACAAAATCTTCAGGGCAGTTGTTCCTTCCCCCTGGAATAACAAATTCTTCAGGGGGGTTGTTCCTGTCCCAATCTGTAATTCCAGTGGGTCATTAAAATTGAAAGCTCTTGAAGAAGCAAATAGTAAAAACAGGGATTGATTGGAGCAAAAAACAATTTCCTGTCAGAGCAAAACACGAAGAGAGAATAAAGCAGAGTTTGCTGCTCCTGGACAAAAATGGGATAAGGAAACCTTTTGATGCCAAAGGCAGGCTGAGGTTTTACTTCACCACAGAAAGAGCATTTTCCCGTGGGTTTCCCAGGAAGCTGCAGAGGAGCTGGAAGGCCGAGCTGGCGTGGAAAGCCAGGCACACGTAGGTGGTGTAGAGCAGCAGCCCCAGCATGGCCAGGTTGAAGGAGTAGAAGAGCACCTTCTCCCAGGGCTCCATCAGGTAACTGCAGGTGATCAGCTCAAACTGGCAGAAGAGCCAGTACAGGTAGCTCGGGGTGCTCTTCACATCCATCCCCAATCCCAGAGCTCCCTGTGGGATGAAGGGTAGGAGATAATGGAAATGGGAACCTGGAAATGGGAGCCTGACATTGCTCCTGAAGGATGGGGGATCATGGAAATGGGATCATGGAAAAGGGAACCTGCAAATGGGAACCTCACATTGCACCTGAAGGATGGGGGATCATGGAAAAGGGAACCTGGAAATGGGAACCTCACACTGCACCTGAAGGGTGAGGGGATCATGGAAATGGGAACCTCACATTACACCTGAAGGGTGAGGGATGGAAAGGGGAACCTCACACTGCACCAGTCTCACCAAGGAGGCTCCCTGAGAGCTCATTTCACCCAAGAGCTGTGGCAATTCCATCCCCCAGGCCAAAGTCTGCCAGAATTTCACCTTGCACTCGGTTACTCAAGGCTCTGTTGGAGCAGCTTAATTAAAACTCCCTTTAAATCTTCTCTCCTTCCTCCTCCTCCCCACCTGTGGATTTCTACACAGAATTTGCTATAAGGCTGATTCCTGCCACTGCAGGCTGGATTTTATGTCTCGTGCTCCAGTCGCTGCTGGAAGTTCCAGGTGCAAACTGAGAGCATGGAGAGTTCCAAACAAACAGAATTCCAATAAAAGGAAACTACATCCAGGTTATCCAGCTTTTTCTGCAGCAGGCAGTGAATTGATCTGTTGCCAGAATGAAATAATACTAATGATACTAATCATATTAATAATACTAATACTATAACTACTACTACTACTTAATACTACTACTACTACTACTACTACTACTACTAATAATAATAATATGTAGTGTATAATATAATATAATATAATACATTGTATATAATATATAATAATGTAAAATAATAATAAACACAGATTTCTTTTAAAGAAGAAATAAATCAATGCTAGTAGTTACTGAGTGTTGCATTATGGCACCAGCAGGACACAGAACTGGAGGGGAAAAGGGAAAACAAGACTATTTCAGTTATTGACACTTTCTGTCCTTTGGTGAATAAGAGGAAACAAACCAAAAACTCTGATTTCCCACTTTTTAATTGGGAAGTTAAGAACCCCTGGTGGTGTCAAAATCTGTGGAAAGAAATTTATCCCTCAGAAATGACATACCATTAACTCCATAGCCCCAAACAGAGTGGGATTTTACCCTAAAAAAGCCACCTCCCAGAGATTTTAGTGACATTTTGCTTCCATATCTCCCCCACCTCTTTTCTTCCTGCCAGGTGAGCAAAACAAATGCCTCTGTAGTTCGAAATATTAACAATTACTTGTGGCAACATCCTCATTAACCACCCCATTTCTGCCCTTACATGTGGTTTTTACTAAATCAGGTGACACCTGAGCCTCTTCCCACCAAATGCCTCGCTTTGAGGAAAATTTGGGATGTAAAAAGCAGAACTCACCTGTGACCCACACGGCCGGGCAGGGGATGCTCTGGAGCCTGGCAGGGAGCAGCTCGGGTGTGGATGGAGAGGCAGAGCCCAGGAGTCTGATCCTCAATTACAGAGCGTGTCCTCCACTCCCCGCCCTCCTCCTGCCTGCTGAAATCTCCTCTGGCCACAGGACTCTGCTTTGTGCAATAATTTATGCTCTGCCTGCACCACGCTCAGGACACGGCACCTGGCTCTTGGGGCCGAGCCCAAGCTCAAGGACTCTGCAGGGAGGAGCACAGCAGGCAAAAAAATATTTACAGTTCATGCCTTGCCTGATTTCAAACCTCCCAAAACACCTCTGCCCCCGTGGGGCTTTGAGCTCCTACAAGGGGCAATTTCGTGTCTCCACAGGATTATGGGGTTAAGCAGCCACAAAAATGTGGCACAGGAAGGCCGGCAGTGAAGCCACCACCTTCTTTTGCAACCTCTGATTGGAATCATTTTCAAACAGCTCCCAATCTCTGCATCTCCCAAACCTCATCCAGAAAGCCCAGGGTGGAGGGGATTTGGGGATGAGGTTGGTGTAAGGAAAAGAGGGTGAGTTTTCCTCAGAAAAGCTGCAAAATAAGAGCAGGCCGCAAATGCTAGAGGCTCTTTAATGATCTAATTGGGCAAGTAAACGAGGTAAGAATCTGCATAATAGATGGTGTTCCAAACTATCTGCCTGCAGCCAGATCATTTCCAAATATGAATCATGGGGATGATGTGCCACAAGCCATGTCTGAGCCTCACCTTCCCTCCCTCTCGTCCCAAACACAGCCTGAGCTCACCTGCCAGCAAACCCTGCCCTGCTCCCTCAACCTTCTGCTTTTCCCCCTCGTCTTTTCCAACAAAATCAAGTTTTCTGTTTAAGAACTGGCCCTTTCCCCTAGAAAATGCAGCAATGGGGAAGGACTGCCCCAGGCAGCAGCAGTCATAATGCCCCGTTTTCAACCTTTCAACCAAATTCTCCATGTCCAACCCTTGTCCCTCAGGAGTTCCTGCTTCCAACCAGACTTTCTCAGCCATGGATTTCTGTGGAGTCTGCAGGGCCGGGGTGGGATGCTGTAGACAGGTAGAGATATTAAAAAAAGGAAAAATAAAATATGGTTTAGGCCCTGCTACTGTAGCTAAGCAAACAGCATCTGAGTGTGCTTCTCACAGAATCCTGGGATGGTTTGGGTGGAAGTGATGCCTCAGGTTTGAGCTTTTCTATGTTTCACATTCTGTGCTGCTTTAGTGTGTGGGTCTGAGCTTCACATGAGGGGATGGTGAGCTCTGT
>JAWMRF010000016.1:1832752-1851490 GCA_035221435.1 Sphenopsis melanotis | reverse complement strand
GCAAATGGAGCAGAACTGATCCAAGGGAGAGACCCCGGGAGCGCTCGTGCATTTTGGGGCCATTTTGGTTCATCTTGAGTGCAGCCCTGGCTGGGCTCTTGTGCTCACTCATCTGCCTTTCCTCATCTACCTGAGGAAATCTAAATTAACCCAGAGCTGCCTTATCTCAATCCTGCCTCAGAAGGCTTCCCTTTTTGGGTTTTATCAAGAATTTGGTCAAGGGAAGGCGTCAGGGCTGGAATGAACCTCTGGAATAGCCAAGGCATGGAGTGAAATGTGGATTTTACACTCTGCAGTCAGCTGAGGGCACAGCTAATTTTAGTCTCAGAGAAGTCACAAAAAAGGCACCTGTAACCTCAGCTCCCCTCTCACCTCAGCTCTTTGGGACAAGCCTGGCCTAAGGATTTAATCCTGAATTTAAGCCTGTCATGTTCTGCACCCAGAAGTGCCTCAGAGGGAAAATGTGAGGCATTCAAATGTATAAATCAATTTTGCAGCCCTTTGCTTAATGCAAATTAAACAGTCTGCACCACAGACACGAAACAGCTGCTAAACAGAGTAAAAATTAATGAAGAAGAAAATGAAGATTGCTTTGCTGCTGCTTTTTATCAATTTGTGCCCAGATCTGAGGAAGGTTTGTGAGAGCACTGCCAGTTTGCAGAGCCATCCCAGACTGCTGAGCTCCTATTTCCATTTTCCTGGCGTGTCCTGGAGTTCCCTGGGCAAGGGGGGAGTTTGTGAGGCATTAATTCCCCAGCAATGCTCCACAAACACTCCTCCACAAACCACTCTGCAGTGGTGCTCATGGTTACACCAACGATCACTCCAGGGTGCAGCTCTGGGGCTCAGGAGCATTTTCAGCTTCACCTGCTGGGTGTTCTGGGGGTTCCTCGGTCATTCCCCAATTTTCAGGGAGTTCACACCTGAAAAATGACAGGGAAAATCTGTTTGGAATAGTCTCTGTCTCCCAAAATTTGTCACGCCCTGGACAGGTGGACTCCAAGTCAGTATTTTAGGGATTGTGCTGCCAGTGACCTCAGTGGCCAAATTTTTGTGGCAATTTCAGAACTGGGGTAATTCAAGGCTCTGTAAGTTGACAAACCCCAGAATTTTCTTCTGAAATACATCCCAGGTTAAACTTTTCCATGAAATTAACATTAGCATCTTTACCACCAGGTAGTTTGGCTCTGATATTCAAAGTCAGTAAGATGTAAAGGTTAATAAACAACATCCCATAGTTTACCTGGGAAGCAAGCCAAATTATTGTTTTCCTAAAATAATGTTCATTTCAGGTAAAATTTACATCCTATAAAATGAAAATTTTATATTCAAAATGAAAATTCTATGTTTAAAATCAAGAATTATATTCCCTGAGTAAGGAAGGGGTGGTGTTTCTACCCCAGGCACCTGCAGGTATTTAACCAGGATGTCTTCATATTTATAATTTATATATAATAATTTCACTGCTAATTTATGGATAATAATTTCACTATTCTATATAATAATTTCACAATGGTGAAATATATCTATTTCATTGTATATATAATGTATATTTAATTGTATTAATTATATATTGATATATAATATAATAATATAATATTATATATATAATAATTTCACACACTGCACTGTGTTTTGGTGCACATCATTCCACAGCAGAATAATGTCTTTAATAAGAGATATTTTTTAAATATCTTTAATTTTTTATATATTTAAATTAAATATCTTTAAATATCCTTTATTTTTTATATATTTATAAAAGATATTAAAACATCAGTCAGAAATCTCCCTGTGCCTCTCCTTCCCACTGACACCGAGGTCACTCAGTGGCATCAAGGAATAAATAAAAATCAGATTTTACGCATGAAGATGTCCTGGGATTGAGAATGCTGGAAAAGAGAAAGGATCAACTTGTGTGGAAAATTGCTGTTTGCATTTCACATCTGCAAATGTTCCTCTTCAGGGGAGATGCAGAACAGGACTGCTGGGATGGGATTTCTCAGGGGGAGGCAGAATTTCCCTGCAATTCCTGGTGTTTGAGGTAAACTCCTGGCAATGACATCAGGAAATGTAATTTATATCAGCAGAGCTGAAAGCACTGTCAGGAGAGCTCAGGCTCGTTTCTGTCATCCAACCTGACGGACAGGGCAGGTTCTGGGATTGCACCGAGTGATTCCTCTGCAGAGCTGGGCCTGCGTCACCTGAATATCCCAAAATCAATTTTTACACCTGGCTGCAAAGAAAAACACAACATTTCTTTTACTGCATTGCAGTCCTGACGTGAAAAACTCCACTTTTACAGTTGTTACTATTGGTGCTGATTTTTCTATTCTGATTTTGTATCTCAGCAGAGGAAAAGGGAGGTGATTCCACAGGTTTTGGGGAATATTTGCCTTCGATATTTTCCAATCTTCAACAAGTCACATTATTGTGCACATCTGATTTATGCCAATAGAAGTATTTAAACCTGAAAATCCTGAGAAAACCTTTTAATTTGGCAGCAGAATTCAGCAAACAGCAACAGCAACATCCCCCAAATTTTAGCATCCCAGAGAATATTATAGAACAGATACTCTGCAGATTTTGGGAGTATTTTTGCAAGGAAATCTCCATCAAATTAAACGTTTCTTGTAATGATTTTTGGTGACCCATCAGTGTTGTGTCCCCAGGGTGAAATAATGGTAAATTCAGTTTGCAACTACAGGAAATTAAAGTTTTTCACTGCTATTATTTTTATTTAAGTTAGGCTTGTAAGTACATTCACAAAATGAGGCTTCTTCCAAGCAAAACTATTGCATTTTATTTAATAGAAGCAAGAAGTGACAATGCTAAAAATGCTGGTATTATTCGGGCTAGCAAATGGTGAGAGTTTCTCCATTATCTCACTCTCTGTTTTCATTCTGAGTACCACAAAAATTGCCTAGAAAAGCTGAATACTGCTTTGGGAAAATTGGGAAGATAATTCCCAAGTTTATTCTGTTTATAACCCACAACTCCTGTGTACTGGAGCACTGAACAGACAATGAATTCCCGTCTGCAGTATCAGATTATTTGGTCCTGTAGCCAAAATATAAAAACAATTGATGCCCTGATGCTTTCACGCTACGGGCGAGCAGGAGGAGGAGCTGTTGAGCAAGGAATGCTTTTCCCAGTTTTCCAAGCGGATAATTCTCCACTTTGTTCACAAACCTGGCTCAGAAATCGCTTTTCATCCCACTCACAAGTGACCAAAAACTAAAATTAAACAGCAGCTGTTACCCCGAACATTGGTGAGGGTTTTATTGCTGATTTTTAAAAGAACCTGTGGGTGCTGAAGTTCTGCTTCTCCCTGGGAAGAGCTGCTGGAGTGCAGAACGAGCCCTGAAATTGGGATTTTTTGGCTCGAGCCACTGGGCTGGCTCAATAATTGTCTTCCTTTTTATCTCAATAATTATTGCGGTTTTATCTTCTTGTTTTGTTTGTGTTAGGGTTGGGATTGAAGTGCTTGAGATGTATTTTGTGTTTGGACTTGGGTATTTATTATTTCTTATCTATATTGCAGTTTTATAAGTTGTGAGTTCTGTAGTATTTTATTAATAAGTTACATCTTCTCAGGTTAAACTAATTAAGAAATTACACTTAAATTACTTTTACTTTCTACTTAATTATTAACTACTTGGAAGTCTGCAATGCAGACTTTTCTAACTAATTATAAAAAATACTATTTAAACTTATGAAAAAGAAAGTTAAGAAGAAGGACTAGCTACTGCTTTAAAACTTCTATTTTGCTTTTTATATATATTACTATATTTTAAAAATTTGTGGGCTCTGGAACCTCCTCATTTCCCTCCACAATTCCAGGGTCTGGACCCAAACACAACCTCACAGGAGTCACAGTGCCACCTTTATACTGCAATAAAATGACAAATAAATAATGAATTAATTGGTGGGAGAGAGCGGCATCCTCCTTATTTTACATTTATTTTATCTTCCCTTAAGTATAAAATTAATAGATTTTTAAAGCCATAATAGAGGTAGTGATATAATAATATTATAGAATACCTATATTAATAATATTATTAGAATTACTAGCTTGCAGCTAATTATTACTTTGTAGCTAATAGACAGTGACATTTATATTGCAGTAAAGTGACAAATAAATAACAAATTGGTTGGGAGAGAGCAACATTCTTCTTGTTTGACATTTATTTTATCTTTCCTAAAGTATAAAATTAATAGAGATTTAAAAGCCATAATAGAGATAGTGATATTAATGATATTATTAGAATTATTAGCTACACAGTTTGTAGCTAATAGACAGTGACACATTTATATTGCAGTGAAATGACAAATAAATAACAAATTAATTGGTGGGAGAGAGCATCATCCTTCTTATTTTGCATTTATTTTATCTTTCCTAAAGTATAAAATTAATAGATTTTTAAAGCCATAATAGAGATAGTGATATAATAATATTATTAGAATTATTAGCTACACAGTCTGTAGCTAATAGACAATGACACATTTATATTGCAGTGAAATGACAAATAATGAATTGCTTGGTGGGAGAGAGCAGCAGTATCCTTATTTTACATTTATTTTATCTTTCCCTAATATAAAATTAATAGCAATTTTAAAGTCACGATAGATATCATTAATATCAATAATATCATTAGAATTATTGGCTACACAGCTTTTTATCAGCTACACATTTCTGTGGTATCAAAAATATTATTTCCTTCTTGTTTACCTCTGTTCAGGACACTCAGCCTCAGTTTTCCTGGAGTTTTCATTAAGTAATTTAAGTTAATTAATCAGCCTCATTAGCTACAGGTGCTGCAACACCTGTGCTGGTACCTCATTCCCCAACTCACAGGTGCAGATTTTGGCATTTTGGGTAAAAAATCTGTGGCTCAACTCAAGCACATCGTGACAGAGGGGAAGATAAAGGGGAGAGGGTTTTCTAGGCCTGAAATGGAAAATTTTGGATAAAATGTGGATAAGAGTGGTTTTGCACTTCTTAAATTTAAAGCAGTGTCATGGTTATAATTAATATTTGTCATTAATTTTGCTGTTTTTTCCTAGCTGGATGTAAAAATGGAACGCAGAAAGGCTGAAATTGTTAACTTTGGGTTAAGCAGGCTCGGGGTTCTGTCATTTATTTCAGCTGATCTTTGGAAGAAGTGGCAAAACAAAGAATTTACAGTGCAGCAACAAAAGTCCAGAGGGAGCTGCTTGAAAAACTTCCTATGGGATGCTCCTAGCTGAAGTTTTTCAGTCAGAATTTCAGTCTGGGGTCTTGTGGTTTGTTAGTTCACTTTGTGTTTGAGGTGTTTGATTCTGTGCTGGCTCTGACGCTCTCTGAGGTTGGTTGATGTTTTGGTTTGGTTGGTTGATGTTTTGCTTGTGTTTTGTGCCCCTCAGCTGGCAGCAAACAGCCCAGGCCCGGCATTTAATTGTTTATATTTAAATATAAGTATTTATATTATATATTATTCTGCTCACACTCGCAGCTCCTGGTTTTCGGTGCTGTCAGCGCAGCAAAATGGCAATTTACACAAACTGGGCAGAGAAGGAAGCGAGATGCTTTGGGGGTTTTTCCAACAAAATGCTACCTTGGCAAACTCTACTCTCGGTTTAATAATTGACAAAATCCTGCTTTGTTTCCGTTTTGACTGCGAGTTTGTGAATGGAATTGGGAAACACGCAAGGGTCAATTTCATCCTTTAGAAGAATCCCAGGATGGTTTGTGTTGGAAGGGACTTTAAGGGGCATCTCATCCTATGGGCAGGGACACTTCCCGCTATCCCAGGTTGCTCCAGCAACCAAATAACTTTTATTAAATAATTTTTAATTATTAAATAATTTTGATTAAAATTTTGATTAAAATTATTTTTATTAAAATCCCTTTTATTCGATAATTTTAATTACACTTTGATTAAATAACTTTGATTTTTTAATTTGAAAAATTGTTGATTTAAATCACTTTTATTAAATAATTGTAATTACATATTGATTGATAATTTTGATTTTTTATTTTAAAATTTTTTTATTTTTATTTAAATCACTTTGATTAAATAATTTTTATTTACACTTTCATTAAATAATTTTGATTTTTTTTATTTTAAAAAAAAATTAAATCACTTTGATTAAATAATTTTTTCCTTCTCCCGGCTCCTTCCCCGGCCGCTCCCAGCCTACAACTCCCAGCATGCTCCACACTCCGCCCGCACCGGCGCGCTCCCGCGGGGGCTGCCGGGATTTGTAGTTCAGCGACGCGGCGGGGGCGGCGGCCGGGACGCTCCGCCCGGGTGGAAGGAGGGCGGGCCAGCGCCGGGCGCGGGGGACACGGGACGCAGGTACCGCGGGCGGCCCTGGCAGCCACCTCCCGACCGAGCCGAGCCGAGCCGCGGCGGGCAGCGGCGTTCAGGAGGCATCCGGCGGCGCAGCGCTCGGCGCATCCATCGGCGGGCCCGCACCCCCGCGGCACGGACGGGGCGCCGCGGGGCCGGGGCGCGGCCGCCGGGAGCAGCGGGAGCGGAGCCGCAGCGAGCGGAGCGGAGCAGAACGGAGCGCGGGGCTCGGCGCTGCCCGGCCGGCCGAGCATGCACTGAGCGAGCGGCCCCGGGCTCGGAGCCGCCCCGCTGCATGCTGTGGGGAGACACGGTCGCGATAATAAATGATAGAGGATACAATGACTTTGCTGTCTCTGCTGGGTCGGATCATGCGTTACTTCTTGCTCAGACCGGAGACCCTGTTCTTGCTGTGCATCAGCCTGGCCCTGTGGAGTTATTTCTTCCACACGGATGAGGTGAAAACCATTGTTAAGTCCAGCAGGGATGCGGTGAAGATGGTGAAGGGCAAGGTGGCCGAGATCATGCAGAATGACAGGCTCGGGGGTTTAGACGTGCTGGACGCTGAGTTCTCCAAGACCTGGGAGTTCAAGAGCCACAACGTGGCTGTCTACTCCATCCAAGGCCGCAGGGATCACATGGAGGACAGGTTCGAAGTAATCACCGACCTGGTGAACAAGACTCACCCCTCCATCTTCGGGATATTTGATGGGCACGGAGGAGAGGCAAGTGCTCAGCTGGAAATAACCAGTAATTCAACAACATCAAAAAAAAAAAAGGGGGGGTGCGGGAGGGAGGATGGTCCAAGGCAAGGCGTGGATGTGTTCTCACCCACCAGGTTTGCGTGGTTGTCTTGTACATTGTGGGGAGGGGATTTCCTTGCTTTTTGTCTCTGAAAAAGGGCTGTGTAATCCTCCCTTCCCTTTATCCCTCCTTACCCCTTCCACTCTCAGCACGGCACAAATGTGTCCCCTACCCCCTTTGCCCTTTGCAGTAGTAGAGGTTTAATTGAAGGCAAGGCTGCTGGAGGTGGCTCTGACGTGCGTGGAATAACGATGATGAGCACAAACTCCCCGGAGTCATCTTTTGTTACAGCCAAGTGTGCTGTGATGTGATTTTGGCAGCGGGCTGGCTGCTCCCCCGGACAGAGCCGGGCTCATCGGCTGAGGTGAAACAGGAGCGCTGCTGGAGGATGCTAAAGTGCGGAAGATGTGCTCTGGGTAATCCCCTGTCCAGGGAGCCGAGCACGACGCGGTGTTTGGGAATTGTGTTTGGGAGTTTTTGTCATGAAAGCGCGCTGTGCCTGCCCTGGAGGGAAGGCAGCAGAGCCGGCATCGTGGCGCTCGGGGCTGGGCGACCTCGCCGCTCTGCCGGGCACGCTGGTGATCGGGATATTCTGTGGGTTTGCGGATGACAAATGTTGGAACTGCAGCTTCCTCTGCCTTGAGGATGTGGTGCTGCCACGCAGCTCTTGGTGTGGCACAAGGCACGCGTTTCGTAACTGTGGGCAAGGACGAGGAGTTCGTCCTTGTGTGGCAAAGCAGCTCCGGCTGGGTGTGAGGGAACCCGCTGGGGTGATGGGAGAAATGCTGGGAGTTTTCTGTGAGGGACGGTGTTCCTCCAGATCCAAGAGTCCAGATCCTTCCTGGAAAAGCTCTGGCAGTGCCCAGGCACTCACGGGGCACGGGGGTGGCAGCTGCTGCCCTGCTAAACCTGGAACGGCTCCTGGAAAATCCAGGCCCTGGGCTCGGCATCGGGAGCCGCTGCCAGGCTTGGGAAAGGACCTGGGCTCTCCTCGCAGTGCCGGCTCTTTGGCCGCCTTTAAATTAACGCAAACTCTTTGGGTATTGAGGATTGTCGGCTTCATAAAAAAGTGCTGAGCTCTGTTTTGGGGTATTCTGTCTGATTTCAGGTGGGGCACAGCAGTGCCAGCTCCTCCTGGAATTCTCAGGCCAGTTCCCTGGGCATGGAGGAGCACGGCGGGCAATGTCTGTGGAACACGGGGGGCAATGTCCGTGTGTCCCAAAGCATTCCCAGCTTTTTTCCAGGAGCCCTGAGCAGTTCCTTGGAGCCATCTGGCTCCTTTGTGCCCGGAAGGAAGGTGCCGGGGCCGTGCCTTTGTGTGAGCTGAGTTTGCTTGTGGGAACCGAGCAGCCCAGACAATTGGGGAAGGATCCGAGTGGTGTTTTCAAACAGAGTGCTCCGAGGCTGTGGGATCCAGAGTGAAAGGGGGATCTGATTTCTTTCATTAATTTTGTAGCTTGCCCTGCACGAGATGGCAAGCTGAGGGTATTAAATAACCCCCAACTAACACAGGGAATGTTGGCATTTAGCTAATGTGCCCTGTGGATATTGCCTGCTTTGTTGGGCATCTTGAAATTCCATCCATGGCACGCATTAATGCTGGATCTGTGGAAAACTCATTGGTCTTTTGTATTCTGCTTCCTCAGAACTTGCTCTGATGGATTCAGTGGCAAAGTACAGGCAGGTTTTTAATTTTGAAAGGTTCAGCAGAACTCTCCACAGATCTTTTCTAAATTTAGTGGTTTATAAATGTACCCGTCTCGCATCTGTTATTCATAATGGAATCCTAAGTGTTCTTCATGGCCTTTACTCCTACAAAAATAAGTTAAGGACGTAATTAGTTTCGAGTTTTACATTTTAGGTAAAACTGTTCAGAAGAACATGAACTGTGTGCTGTGCATACAGCAAAAGAAAAAAGAAGAAATAATGAGGAACAGTTTTTATTCTAAGCAGGTTTTGTAATTTTGAGTAGAAAACAAGAGAGAAGAAATAAAGATTTATGCTCTTATTTAATCCCTAGTACATAACACTACATTTTAAGTCTCTATTTGAATGGAGGGTTTGTATGTCTTAATTTATTTTCATTTTTTAAAAACATCAAATACTCTGTGAAACACTTCATCTACGCACTTAGCAAAGCCTTTGCGAAGGTTAAATTTTCCATATGGGCTCCCATTAAATTTCTTTATGTATATTTTAAGAATAAAGAACAGCTGATCCCTGGGGTTACATGTGAAACAAACTGTTCTATGTGGGGAGAAATTTGTTTTTCCAAACAGCCAATACCAGAAATGAGATGCCAGGTTAATTATTTGCAGCTATATGCAAGGGAGCCTGTCTCCATTAATTACTTCCTGCCATATCCCATTGAAGTGGAAGGATGGAGGAGCGTGATTCAAGCAGCTTCAATTACTGTGCACTGCTAATTTATGAAGATTTCTGAGCTTTCATATCACCAACATTTTGCATAAATTCTACTTTTATGTCATTTCCTCTTCCAGCTTTCAGTTTTAGCCTGGATAGCTTGGCAGACATTGCTTTGGATTTTGTGGGTGGCTTGAGAAGGCAGAAAGCAAAAATAATTATTAATGCTCTGGTTTGCTGCAGTAACTTCTGAAAGGCAAGAAGATTTTAGAGAGAAAATTGGATGTGGGGTGTGTAGTGCAATCTTTTATTAAAGGTTAATTTCTTGGAGATATAATGGTAATGACGATGATGATGATGATAATAATAATAATAATAATAATAATAATAATAATAATAATAATAATAATAATAATAATGAGCAGGTAGAGGTCAAAGAAGAGACCCTTCAGGATCTTCCTTTCATCTTTCTAGATTTAGAAAGAATAAAGAAAAGTTGCTGCCTGTTATCTCACTGAATGACTTTGGCCAAAGGATCAACCTTCCATGTGATTGAACTTAGAAAAGAAAAAAAATTCTGTTCTCTCATCAGTTTCTTTTTAAGGTTTAAAAATGGCTTGAGTGCTTTTTTTTCTCTTGCCCTTTTCCCTTTATTTAGGAATTTTGGGGCTGCCCAGGCTGGAAGATGGAGCAGTGTGAAACTCCACAAATGACCAAATAACCAATGATGAGCTGGGAAGCTGAGCAGAGGAAAGGCTGGCTGCTTAATGAGAGTGATTTCCCTATTTTAACTACCATTTACTCTCAAATATTTAAGGTTTAAGCACGCAGTTTAATGAGATCTCAGCATTAGACAAGGGCAAAATAGCTCAGCTCCCATCTGCAGTTTTATAGTTATGGCTCTGCTGTAAATCATTGGTTTTTTCCTAACCCTGTGGGGTGAAGGTTTTAAAAATAATTATGGTAATAGATAGTACCTTCCTCTGCCTGGGCTTGTTTGCAGTTGTAAACGGATGTGGGAAATTACAGCTCAGTAACTGTCTCATAAAAAAATGTCTCTTTTTTATTTCCCTCCACCTCCTGTACGGGGACGTGGCAAGACTTGTCCCTCATGATGTGTAGCTGTGGGTAAGAGCTTTTTCTGCCTGGAATAATTGGGCTCTGGAGCTGCTGAGCCAGTGGTTTAGGATGGAAAATACACCTTTTTATTTTTATTTTTTATTCCCAGCGCAGGGAAAGGCTGGGGAGCTGGAATGGGGAAGGAGAGAATCCGTGGGGCTCAGGACCTTGATATCAGCAGCACCAAGTGCTGGCAGAAGTCTCTGGTTACTGATTAACTGAGAAAGACACAAAAAAAAAAGAAAAAAAAGAAAAAAAAGGGAAAGGTCAGAAGATAATGGTGGAGAGTCCTGAAGAGCCTGGTGTGAGGCTCTGCAAATGGGGATGCTGAGGTGAGGCCTGGAGGAGAGGGCACTGTGCCAGCTGTGTTTGAATAAACCTGCTGTGCATTCCAGTCCAGCTCTCTGATCCTGACAGCAGAAGGTGTTTGTGCTGTGCTGAAAGAAGAGAAAGCTGCCAATTTTACAATTTTAGTTCATTTTTTGGTGTTTTTTTTAATCTGCTAATTCTCATTCCGGCCCCATCCCTGTGATGCTGAACTACTTAAGCAATGTCAGCAATGAAAATTTATCTATCAGGCTTTTGAGTCAAGGCCATTCAGGATTGATGGCTTGGGATTTTATAAAAGGTAGGAATAAATCAAACAGGCTTTGGAGTTTCTCTGGATGCTACAGCCCAGTTGTAAGGAGAAGTCTTTGAGGGTTTGCAGTTTTTAAACAGAAACTGCCAGCATGGTTTTCCTTTTATAGTAACTTCCTTTGGTTTCTAATCTAGAATCTACTGCAATGTGCCCAAATGTTTGAATAAATATTTACATAGGTGAGGTCATGTTGATAGGCAAGTCCCAAATCTGCTTATGAATTCCCCTCCAGTGGCCTAAAACACAAGTCAGAAATGATCTACAGGAACATTCCTGTCATTTTGTTCAGTTTATCTAAGTTTTATTCTTGCATATCATGCTCCAGGATTATGATTTTCAGCCTACGACACCATGCTGATTCGATTCAGGGTTAAACTCTACGCTCATTTGCTGTACAAAAATTGATTAAAATGCTGTAAAAAGCTGTAATTGGAAGGAGGAACTTTAATTGCTGCCATTCAGGGCTGTATCATTGGGTGTAGGATTGAGCCTTTTTTCAATTTTGATAACAATCAAGAAGTCAATTAATTTTTAATGTGTTTTGCCAGCTTTGTTTTAATTGGTGTTTCCCTGTCAGGGCTCTCAGGCTGCCAACAGATTGCCACTGGTTTAATGAAATCAATTTTGATTATAAGATGCTTTCAGATTATGAAAGTCATTGAAGTTTTCCCCATGAACTTGAGGAACTCAAGACTCCTCCACAGGACGTGTCCCTGTTGGGAATTGCTGTGCATGGGGAGGAAACAATCTCGGAGCAGTGGGATTTTAATAATTTCTGTTCCATAGCTCAGGAGTTTGGGTATTTTTGTGTGAGAGAAAAAAAAATTCAGGTCCTCTGTCATGTGGGTTAATTAAACCAGCAGATTGCTCTGCCTCCAGTGTGGTGTTTCCAGCAGCTCTTTTGGAGCACAGTAGGATTTCTCCTCCCTCCCTTTTTGCTAGAAACCCAAATATTTACGGTGTAAATTGTGCCTTAAAGCTGTGATTTGGCTTCTGGCAGTTTCACTTCTGAAACAATCTCCTGGCACGTGGTTGCTGTGTTTTGCTGCTGGCTGGTTCCTGCTGGTGGCTGCAGTTTCCTGCAGCAGTTTTGGCACTGTGGCCATGTCCCATGCTCATGGCAGGATTCCCACGCGCTGCTTTTGGCACTTCTCAGTTTTTTCTTCATTTTCTCAGGACTTTTCAGCCCTGCCCCTCTTCATCTGGGGTTTTGTGTCTTCCTCAGCACGCAGGTATTGCCTGCTCTGAGGTGAAATTCCAGCTTTCCTCAGCCCCAGGGGTCTTTGGACTCATTGATCTGCTCAGAAATGAGTGGGATCGTGCTGTGAGATCAGCCAGGTTTTGGGATCCAGCCCTGGAAGTGTCCAAATTCAGGGTTTGGAGCATCCTGGTCTAGTGGGAGGTGTCCCTGCCCATGGGATGAGATGGGCTTTAGGGTCCCTTCCACCCCAAACCAGTGTAGGAAAGGCAATGCAGAGTACCTGGCACTCATTTTTCTCAGGTCTTGAGGTTCAGGTCTTGCCCTTCCCTCAGAGCACAGCATAGAAACCCTGGCAGATCTGGGAAAAGGAACAGAATGCTCGTGTGCTCCTCCTGCTTTGAATCTCTGCCCTTGCAGGGAGACTTCCCAAACCTAATTTAAGGGCAGCAGCTGCTCTAATTATGCACAGAAAGTCACACGCCTCTTGCTCCAGTTTTTCACTCAATATTTTTTGGTAAATTCTCCAAGTTTAAGTGAAGTCAGCGCCCTTTGGGCCCTACTGCACCCCCTGCTCTGTGCCCCACACAGGCTCCTCACCCCCATTCCTCATCCCTGCTGGTCCTGTGGCCACACTTCCGTCCCTCATCCCACAAACCCTCAGGGAATGCTGAGTCCCAAGAGCTGTGCCCATTCCAGCCCTCCTGGGATGGATTTTGTGCTTTAAAACAGAGTTTGGAACTCCAGGTTCCCTCTGGCTGCTCCTCCTGGAGCTCAGGTTCACCAGATCCCAGCCCAGCTGGCCAGACCAGTTCCTCTGGCTCAACCCCAGCCCAGGAGTTCTCCCATGTAGGATAAGGTCATCAGCATTTAATGACTATTTCTTATGAGCCTGTAGAGTTTCACTTCACCCAGAAGGTCAGGAAAGAGCCAAGGCTACAGATGAGGCAATCCCAAAAGGAAGTTTTCATCCTGACAGAAATGTCCATGCTGGATCTCCAGGCTGTTGTCATTTGTGTGTAACATCAGGAGCTGTAACAAGCTGCAGATTTTTTTTCTCTCTTTTAGGCTGTTTTATCTGCTTTTACTCCTGTTTTTTAGCTGGTGTTTAACACTTCAATGTTAAACACTGGTGGTTTTATTAAAGCAGTTTAAAGCTCGTGCCAAAAGCAGGTTTCATTTGAAAGCAGCATAGCTTTGAAAAAATGCAAATTTCATTACAGTTTACGAGAGAAGAAAGGGTTGCAGGTGCCAGAATACTGACAAATACTCAGGGTAAGTAAGACTGGTGAGAATGGTAAATTTTAGTTGAAATAACTGCTCATTTATGCCGTGAAATTGATGTTTATATGGCAAATACAGCCTGGACCAGATCAGGCCTGATGCAGGAAGGATCAAGGGAAATATTTTGGTCCTGCTAAAAACCAGAAATAACAGAAAGCTGTTGTTAAGAGCAGGCTCTCAGCTCTGGAGTGGTTTGCCATCAAATAATGTGGGTGGAGGAGAAATCCACCTTTCTTTCTGCTCCTGTGGAAAAGCCATCGCAGAAAAGCAGCTGGTGGTGGAAACACTGAGCTGGGATCTTGGGATTGGGGTGTGGGGTGAGGAGCAAAGGGGGGGACAGGGGGAAGGAGGGGTGAAAAAAAGGGACAAGGGGAAAGAGGGGTGAGCAGAGTGGAAAAAGAGAAAGGGATGAGCAGAGTGGACAAAGGGAAGGAAGAAGGGATGAGCAGAGTGGGCAAGGGGAAGAAGAAGGGATAAATAAAGTGGACAAAGGGAAGGAAGGGTCAGCAGAGTGGACAGCAGAGTGGACAAAGGCAGAGAGGAAGGAGGGATGAGCAGAGTGGACAGAAGGAGGGAAGGATGAGCAAAGGGGTCAAAGGGAGGGATGAGCAGAGTGGACAAAGGGAAGGAGGGATGAGCAGAGGGAAGAGAGGAAGCAGGGATGAGCAGAGGGGACAAGGACAGGGAGGAAGGAGTGTCGTTCTTTGGGTTAAGCCCATCACCAAGCCCTGAGAGCACCGAGGCAGCACAAAGGACTGTCCTGCTGCTCCTACAAACTGCCTGTGATGCTGGAACATCTCCTGCTTTCATCATCTGTGACCCTGCCTGCTCCCCAGCTGTGGGAGCAGTGACATCTCCAGCCACACAATCACAGGAGGTGTTTTCACTGCTGAGCCACATCACAATTAGCCACGGCTCCTCGTGTGGGCAAACCTCAAAGCTCCCCTGGAGAAATGAGCACTTATTTGCATTTACTTTCAGCACCAAAATGTTATCCCTTGCAGATTTGCTCATTGTCATAAGTGTTGATAAAGCCTTTTTTATTTTTTTTCCCTCTGAATCCCCTTGAGGGGTAAACATTTGATTTTATTAAGTTCTGTTATAATAGCTGAAGCTGTCATACAGCACTGCTTTCAATCAATATGCTTTTTAATGTAATAAATCTCTTTACTTTCTCATTCTCTTCCCGAAAGAAAACTGCTGGAGGGTGTGAAACATTTCTTCTGAGGGAAAAGTGCGTGGTCCATAATACAGCTCTGTGCTGTGCCACTTCTTTAAACTTCATTTTAAATGGGAATGTGATTTATTTCCAGGTAATCTGTGCATGCACTGCATTTTCCCTGGAATGTGTGCTCCCTCCAGACAAACACTGAGGTATTGAAATATCTGATTGTGGTTGGCATGAAATAAAATCTCTGTCCAAAGCTGTGTGCTTCAGGAATGAAGTGTGGGAGTAGGAGGAAGGGGAGAAGGAACATGCTTGTCTCTTTAGTGTTCTTGATGTTTATACCCCTGAGCTTTCATCTGCTTTCGTGCTTTGCAGAGTGAATGGTGTTCTTCTGATTTTTATAGCTTTTTTTTTATTGCTCAAGTGTTTTTGGAGATGTCTAAGACATTATGTAGGATGTAGAAGGTGCTTTTCGTGCTGGGGTTTTTTTTAACGTGGGATATATGTGATGTGGTTCCTGTGGTTTTATTTCTGCTGGGAAGCAGGGAGGTAGGGCAGCAGTCTGGATAATCCCACCTAACAAAACTAATTTTTCATTGGATATTTATTCCTAATTATCTGAAGTTTGGCTGTTCATTGTTGTGGGCGAAAAGGGGAACCACAGCTGAAGTTTGGTCCTTTACTGGTGTGGAAGGAAAGGGAAATCCTGGCTGAAGGTTGGTGAAAAAAGGGAAATCACATCTGAAGTTTGGCTCTTTGTTGGTGTGGAAGAAAAGGGGAATTAGACCAGGAGAAGTAGCAAAAACCAGTCTCCAGCTCCCAGAGAGGAGAGAAGCAGCAGCCCTGGGTAGGAGACAATCCCATTTCCCCAAAGCGGAGTTAACTCAGGGATGTGCACTTTGGTGGGAGATGCCAAACTGGTGGAATCCATCCAACACCTGAGGGGCTGGATTTGTGTGTGAGGTGATTCCTGGGTCAGGATAATCCTGGTTTTATTTGGTTCAGGATTTTGATTCCTAGGTCGGGATGATCCTGGTTTTATTTGGTGCTGGATTTCTGTGAGAGGTGATTTCCATGTGATCATGGTTTTATTTGGTGCTGGATTTGTTTTAGGTGATTCCTGGGTCAGGATGATCCTGGTTTTCTTTGGAGCAGGATTTGTGTGTGAGGTGATTCCCATAGTCAGGATGGATCCTGGTTTTATTTGGTGCTGGATTTGTGTGTGAGGTGATTCCTGTGTCAGGATGGATCCTGGTTTTATTTGGTGCTGGATTTGTGTGTGAGGTGATTCCTGTGTCAGGATGATCCTGGTTTTATTTAGTGCAAGATTTGTGTGTGAGGTGATTGCCATGTGATCATGGTTTTATTTGGTGCTGGATTTGTTTGAGGTGATTACTGGGTCAGGATGATCCTGGTTCACCCTTGGTGCTGGATTTGGTTTAGGTGATTGCTGGGTCAGGATGATCCTGGTTTTATTTGGTGCAGGATTTTGATTCCTGGGTCAGGATGATCCTGGTTCACCCTTGGTGCTGGATTTGTGCGTGAGGAGATTCCTGTGCCAGGATGATCCTGGTTTTATTTGGTGCTGGATTTGTTTTAGGTGATTCCTGGTCAGGATGATTCTGGTTTTGTTTGGTGCTGGATTTGGGTGTGAGGTGATTCCTGGTCAGGCTGATCCTGGTTTTCCCTCAGAGGCTGGGGGAAGCAGCAAGGCCCATGTTTTGGCAGCTCTCCTTTGTGGCTCTCCAAGAAGCCCTTCCAGTGCTGTAACCCCGGGTGTTTTGGGCACTAAACTTTGCCCTCTTTGTTTCTGCCACATCTCTGCCTGGCTGGCACAAATTCCAGCCTGAGCTGTTGCTCAGGACAGAGGGAGCAAAGTGTGGGAGCAGCTGCCATGGTGCCAGTGCCAGTTGGCATCAGGCAGCAGAGAGAGCCCCAGGCAGCCCCCATCAATATCAATATACAGCTGCTTCATCCACAGAGAATTTGGGGTGACATACCCTCATTTTCCTCAGTGTTTGGTGCTGTCACAAAAAAACCATCCCTGGAGTTTGATTTTTGAAAATCCTGAGGACTGCAGTCACAGGAGTGGTTTGGGAGTGAAGCAATGAGGGAATTCTCAGAGGATGAGCGTTGCATGAAGGATTTGTAATCCTTGGCAATTAGGAAATTGTTGCTGAGGTTAATGGGGATATTATTTTTAACTTTGAGGGCAGGAGTAATCTCCTGCCTCCGGGATAGAATTATTTCAATCAGTGCTTTAAATAAGCACTTTCTGTGATGGTTTAAACTGACAAACATTTAAATCATCAACCAGAATTCTTTTTTAGCAGTTATGTACCCTGATACATTCACATTATTTTTATTTTGCATTGAGGTAGAATGGTATTTTCTACCAGTGTTTAGTTGTGTGAGGTTGGGCTTTTTTCCCTCTTTTTTTTTTCTTTTTTGTGGATATTATTACTGTAAATAAAAACAGAATGAAAAGCTAAATGAGAAGCCAAATACTGTGATGAGATCAGGAACCTTCTCCTCAGACTCCATTTATACTTGGAATTATAGACAGACAAGAATTGATAATTCTGCTCAAGGTAACCACATCTTCAAAGAGAATGATGGCAAAATAATCAATTATTTTTAAAAACTCACTTTTTTCCCCTGCTTTTAGGAGTAAGTCCTAGGAGCTGGTTACCACGTCAATAACTCTTTTTCTATAACCTTCAGAGGCAAACACGTGCTGTTCACATCTATAATTCTAATTAATTATCATATTAGGGTGATAGAGTCTATTCCCAGGCTTTGAGAAATAAATTTTTGTTAATAGTTTTACTTTTAAACAACTTTTTTAAAAAAAGCCATTTATTTGCCTTTTTGTGTTGTATCACAGATCTGGGCAGGAGCTTCACACTGGGTCAGGCTGCAGCACTGCATGTAATGAGTAGAAAAATATCCCAAATAAATTTAGGGAATCTCTTGGGATGTATTGGAGCACTCCAGGCTTTTGAGCTGCCTGAGTTAGAGTTTGTGTATTCAGAAGTGTCCATGTAAACATTCATTCTTCCAGGTGTCATTATTTTCAATATCTGAGGCCGTTTGAACCTCTTGGAGTTAGTAAATATTTTAATTAGATATTTTTAAGGTGATAGAGTATATTCTCAGGCTTTGAGAAATAAATTATGTTTATAGTTTCATTTTTTAACCTTATTTTTTTTTAAAGCAATTTATTTGCCTTTTTGTGTTACATCACAAGAGTCAGGCTGCAGCACTGCATGTAATGAGTAGAAAAATATCCCAAATAAATTTAGGGAATAATTCAGGATATGTTGGAGCACTCCAGACTTTTCAGCTGCCCGAGCTGGAGTTTGTGTATTCAGAAGTGTCCATGTAAACATTCACTCTTTCAGGTGTGATGATTTTCAATATCTGAGGTTTGAACTTCCTGGAGTTACTAAACATTTTAATTAGATCTTATCTGCATCACCTGGATAAGAGTGGAGCTGTTGCAAATTGCAGCCGGATCCCAGAGGGGCCAAAGTCAGGCTGGGTTGAAGTGCCAGGTGCATTCCTTGGATACCTGGCACTGGAAATGGGGCTTTCTTATCCCTGCCTTCCTCTTTTATGTGCAGAATTTATGGCATTAAGGGACAGCACAAAAAGAGCTTGACTTCTTCATTTATCAAAAAATAAACTGAAGGTCTCAGCAGTCCAAAGGAGGTTTGAGGGAAAGCGTAAAAACAACAGTGAAACAAGAAAAGTCCTTTCCTTTCCTTTCCTTTCCTTTCCTTTCCTTTCCTTTCCTTTCCTTTCCTTTCCTTTCCTTTCCTTTCCT
>JAWMRF010000016.1:1811992-1828542 GCA_035221435.1 Sphenopsis melanotis | reverse complement strand
TTCCTTTCCTTTCCTTTCCTTTCCTTTCCTTTCCTTTCCTTTCCTTTCCTTTCCTTTCCTCTTTCCTTTCCTTTCCTCTTTCCTCTTTCCTTTCCCCTTCCCCCTTTTTCTTTTCCCTTTTTCTTTTCCCTTTTTCCTTTCCAAAATCAATTCATTTGTTAATTGAATTTTGGTAAAGATAAGAATATCTGGGTTAAATTCTGCTCTGTGAGAGAGATTTCAGTACTAATTACTCATTCTGTGGGTATTAGGTTTTCTTACTTTACATGCAGCTTTTTAAATCCTTATGTCTCAAAAAACCGAATTTTAAGTGGAATTAAACAATCTGGATTTAGATGGTTTTGAAGCACGAGCAGGGAAGTTTGCAAAGCACAATCTCTGGATTTAATCAGAGTTAGCAATGCATTTTTCTGGACAAGGAATTTGCATAGAAATTCATGTCATGAATCGAGCGTGGGGAGAAGCATTTGTGGATCACGGTGTGGATGTGAACAGCAGCAGCTCCAAAATGCTCCTTTTCTTGGATTTTTACCCTGAAAATACATTTAACAGAGGTTTATGAACAGCTGTGAGGGATCATCTATAAAGTAAAATCAGTTCTTACCTCTGGATTGTTTCAGAAATAACCTGAGCAATCTGGGCCAGTGGAATGAAATAATCTTTAAGATCCTTCCTAACCCAAAGTGTTGTAGGATCAGTGATTTTTAATTTTTTTATTGTTATAGGAATCCAAACTGCCTGTAAGGCATGTTCATCCTCCCATCCTTGCTGTGCCAGGGCAGCTGCAGGTGGGAGAGCTTCTTGGAGTGACTTTTTCCTCCCATTTTGTAAAGGTTGCTTGAAACTTTGCCCTAAAATTGAAAATCATCAATTTTTCAAGTTTTCCCATGCAGGGAAAAAAGTGTAGCTTTATCTTGGCTGAATAATGCATGGCTCCCTGGGTGTAATCCTGCTGCTGCTTTCCTTGCAGGGCATTGATCTGGAGGAGATGGAAACAGAACCGGGAGACCAAAAAAAAACCGAAATCAACCAGGATGTGAGGAGAGCTGAGAAAGGGCACAAAGAGGCTGAGGCTGCAGCTGGATCCAGTTCATCCCTGCTTTTTTTTGGGATGTCCAGCCCTGCTGCCTGTCCTCTTCTGGTTCTCCCAGCTGGTGTTTGCAGCCCTTGCTTGGCTGACAGAGCTGGAGTGGAATGACAACAATTCCTGATGTCAGGGAACGCCCTGGGACCTGCTCAGAGCCTGCTGAACTCGTGGGTGTCAGTCCAGCAAAACAAAAACACAGGGAAAATACAGGGGAAAACCCAGCTAAACAAAGCTTGGTGCCTTATGGAAGAAAAAGTGGAGATTTCTGTAGCAAAAATTAAAAATACTCCAAGGAAACGTTGTGATGCTTCCCCAGCTACAAGAGGTCCCACTGAAAAGTTGCATTTTGAATTTATCAGAGCCAAATGTCAGGAGCTGAAGTCAAAACCAGGAGATGAAGAATCTGTGGGCATTGTTGGTGTTCAGGTCTGTCAGTCAAGAGGGGCTGGAAGATTTGTTATTTTAAATTGTTCCAAGTGCAAAATGGGATTGGCACATGAGAGGCTGAGCTTTGTGATGTTCCTGCCTCCAAAATGGGGTGGTGATCCCAAACCTCCCCTCCCTGGTCCTTCCTGGGGCACACCACAGCTTGCTCTCCAAATATTTTGTGTAGCTGCTGTAAACATGAGCCTTTAAAACCATTTTTGGATTTATTATTTATTTATTTGTTGGAGAGCGCTTTGCAAACTTCTCTGTTCATGCTTCCAAACCATCCAAATCCAGATTGGTAAATTCCATTTAGAATTATTTATTATTGTTGGATTTATTAGCCCCCATGTGGAATTAATCCTGTCTTAAGATATGAATTCTCTTCAGAGAAATAATGCAGTTTAATTTTTAAAACGTGATCATATTCATTTTATACTCATTTCATATTCACTTTATACTCATTTTATACTCATTTCATACTCATTTCATACTCGTTTTACTGTCATACTCTGATTATTTCATCTTCCTCAATCCCAATAAATAACAGGGAAATAAATAACATTTCTTGTAGTGCTTTAGGGTTGTTTTGAGGTAATGACCATCCCGTGGCAAATATTGATTGCAGAGCTCAGTGCACATTTCCTTTTTGAAAATTTAACGTTTGAAAAACTTGCAATTATTTCCACACTGAAGGAAGGCAGAAAAGAAGAGAAAATTCTGCTGAAGTGTAAAGGATTTTAATCTCTAAGAACTGCAGGTTAAGTCTCAATTTGATTCTTATTTACTGTACCAAAACCATGTTGTTATTCCCATTTTAAGTTTCTGAACTTAAAATGATTACTATTTTAGTTTATTATTTTTAAAAGTAATAATATTATTATTGAGTTTCTGAACCACTGTAGAAATCATGCAGATGAAACTTTTTCTTTAATTTTGAATTTTGAATTTTTAATTTAATTTTTCTTTAATCAACTGAGCAGCTGTGTTGCAAGCAAACATCTCATTCCAAGACCCGTGGAAATTTTTGGGAATGACCATCACAGCTGTGATGCAAACTGGAGGAATTTCCTATCAGAGCAAGAGTGCCTGCAAATTAATCTTTCTTTAAATATATATAGAAATGAAAACAAATTGAAACAAAACCCCTGTGTAATTTGATAATATTTTGACTGGACGAGCAGTTTCCTTCAGCCCTCAGCAGTCCAATATAAATAAAACACCAAAATTGCTGTTCCAGGAGGTGTCTGCAGCAGGAGCTCTTTGGGATGAGCTCTTGCTCCTTGTTTTTCCTGGCAGAATTAATGGGATTTTATTCCCCATCTTCTTTTTCCTTTCTCCTACATAAAAAACCTTTATGTTTTTGTGCAGCCCTCATCCTCTGATGGTAACAGGGAGAAAATTCCCATATTCTGGGAGCACCTCCAGTGTCCTGAGTGTGACAACACATCCCAGTGATGGTCACAAATAACCCTTCCCTTGGGCTGCCTTGCCAGGGAGAAAATATTCTTTATGGTGCATAAAACCCACTTGGTATTCTTAAATATGCATGAAATTAAATAGAAATTTCTCCCAAGGCATGGTTTTTATACAGAGAAATAAATGCTCTGCAAGAGATGGTCCTTGCTTTCCTTGCTGTGGAGAAAAGCTGCAGCAGGAATGTTGGATACTAGTAAAAAAAAGAAGTTTATATGCCTGAATTTTGGAGTTAAAATATTAGAAATAATTGTGGAAACTTCAACATGGGTTGTGGTGGATCTTTTGGAGGAGTGAGTTGTAGTTTCTTTAAAAAGAAGGAAAATTATGAGAAAGCATTTCAGTACAGGACAGGTGGAAAATCCCTGAGGGTGACCCCAGCTCAGGATATTCCAGTTGTCACCAGGAATTCTGCTATTCCAGGTAGCACCAGGAATTTGGATATTCCAGGTGTCACCAGGAAATCTGCCCCATTTCCAGCCTCCTGCTTTGGTGCCTTATGGAGGAAAAAGTGTGGATTTCTGTAGCAAAAATTGAAAATACTGCAAGGAAATGTTGTGGTATTTCCCCAGCTACAAGAGGTCCCAACCCTGCCTTGGGTTTACAGTCAGGGACTCATTTCTCCCCAAGCTCACCAAAAATACCCCAAGCTCTCTGTATTTCCAGCAGCCTGGGTTGCAGAGGTTCCACGAGGCTGACATTTCATTTACCTGCCCTGAATTGCTTTGCATCAACACCCAGCTCCTAAAAATCCTCCAGTGCAGGATTCACCCCATCCTTGCCCTTTTCCTGCCTGCCCTGCTCCTCCTCCTGCTTTTTCTGGCCGCTCAAAACACTTCAGCTAAACTTTCCTCCCTCGGTCAAGTTAATTCTCCGTGGATTTTGCTTCCTCCTCTGTGCTAAAAACAAAAAAAAAGGGGGATGGCATTCCTAATTCCACAGTTCCCCTGGGTGCTGTCCTAATAAAAACCCAGCAGGGCATACTTGAAATGAGGTTGCTTTGTGCAGGTGGGTTGGCACTGCCTCTCCAAGTCAAAAAAATTCTGTAGTTTGGGGGTTTGCTCTTGTTTGTGGGCTGCTTTGTCAGGGAAAACAAGCAGAGAAAGCCCCTGGAGCTCCTCCCCAGCTGTTGTGTGTACAGTGCAATTTGCTAGAGTAGAGTGTAAAAAAATTATCAAAAAGCAAAGGGAAAAAGAGGGGGAAAATATATATATTTAATATATTTTTATATAAATTATAGATATAGATATAATTTTTATTTTTCTTTTATATATAATATATAATATAGTATATAGTATATAGTATATAGTATATAGTATATATTATACATATTGTATATGAACTATATAATATTATATCTTATATATTATATATTATGTATACTTTACAATATTAATATTATTTATATTAATATTTAACTAATTAATAAATAATTGTTTCTTTAATATTAATATTTAGCTATTTCAGTGGATATATAGATAAACAAACAAACAAAGTATAGATATTTGGGTTTATTTTTTTAAATATGTATATCCACTGAAATCAGCTAAATCCGGGGATCAGTTCAGAGCTCTGATACTGGAGAAGCCCCAGGAAGGAGCTTCCTTGAAGGACCTGGGTTTTATTTTTCAGCTAAAACAACATGAATTCATTTATTCCAGAGAGGTGACTGAACCTATAAAAATGGCTTGAAATTACTGAAATTTCTGCTCAGCTTAAGACCCAGCTCTGTGTGCGCAGCTTTGGATTTGGGTGGTGTTTGTAGAGTTAAAGTGGATTATTCTTTGTTTTATTCTATATTTTATCAGCGGTGACTCGTGAAGTGAGAGGCACCTCATGGAGACAGGGTGGCTGAAATGGAGCACTTTGGTCTTGGAAAAGCTGCCAGTGAAAAAGAATGGGAATTTTGGGGATAAAAGGCTCCATGAGGGAGCTGGGATGGTGTTTGTGTGCCAGGTCACTGCCTGGTGCTTGTGGCTCTCTCCAAAGCCACTTGGAGCAGGTCTCTGTGATGGAACACCTCCCTCAGAGCGTGTGTGCCTGCTGGGTTCAAATAAATCATTATTGGAATTTCTGCTCAGCTTAAAGCCAAGCTCTGTGTGCACAGCTTTGCATTTGGGTGGTGTTTGCAGAGTTAAAGTGGATTGTTCTTTGTTTTACCAGTGGTGACTGGTGGAGTGAGAGGCACCCCTTGGAGACAGGGTGGCTGAAATAAAACACTTCGGTCCTGGGAAAGCTGCCAGTGAAAAAGAAGGGCTGGAATGGGAATTTTGGACATAAAGAGCTCCATGAGGGGGCTGGGATAGTGTTTGTGTGCCAGGTCACTGCACCTGGCTGGGCTCTGAAGTGAGGGGGTGGTGATAAACTCCCAATAAATCAATAATCCTGTGCTCTGTTATTCCAGCATTTTTATTTGATCCGGTTGCAAAACACTCCAATACTCCTGTTTTTTTTTATTTATTTGACCGTGGTACCACTATAAATTAAACTGGGGGGGAAGCTGGAGCTCAGCTGCTGCCCTCATCAAGCCAATACTGAATGTATCAATAATTTCAATATATCAATAACTTCCATCTTACTGAAATACCACATTATTCCATTTATTTAGCAAATTTTTGTTCTCTTGGCCTCGTGCCTTGCACTTCACACATCCTCACCATCCCATTTATTCTCATTTTTCAATGGAAAAGGTGTGCAATTCCAAATGGGCTTTTTGTGCTTCCTGGCCTGTTTGGCATCATCTCAGCCAGATTTCTGAATTTATAATTGCTTCCATGTGAAAGCAGCCATCCCATTCGATGTTTGCTCCTTGAAAAGGCAGAGATAATCTAATAATAGCTGGAAGTTTGCTAAATAAGGCTCTACCCAGCACATTTTCTTGTAGCAATAAAGATGTGTTAATTAGTTTTGCTCTCTCTTTGCTCTCCTGGTATAGGTGGAAATCAGCTCTGATCTGATGAGTCTGGGGACCCAAGGGGCTAAACCTAATCAATGGCTGGATAATTTATTTATAAAAAGAAATCTGTTTATTTTTAAAGTAATTGTCCAGGCTGGGTGTTTTAAGGTGAATTTTTGTCTATTTAAGTGTGTCTGTCTGCAGTGAAATCTGTCTGGGCAATGAGATTTATTTAATTACATTACAGGCTCCTGATTGCTCTGATGAAAATTATGACTAAAATCAGGCAGAATGCAACAAAAGGGAAATATTTTCATAATTATTAAAATAATTAAATAATAACTAAATAATTAAAATAACTAAATAATAAAAGAACTAAATAATAAGAGAACTAAATAATAAAAGAACTAAATCATAAAAATAAATGAATAATAAA
The DNA here is from genome assembly GCA_035221435.1 of Sphenopsis melanotis. NCBI lineage: Eukaryota > Metazoa > Chordata > Aves > Passeriformes > Thraupidae > Sphenopsis > Sphenopsis melanotis. The sequence continues at coordinate 1,822,221 of JAWMRF010000016.1, read as the reverse complement.
GATAAATAATAAAAATTAAAATAAATGAAAAATAAATAATAAAAATAATTAAATATTTTTTAAATATCCATTTTTAAAAGGCAATACAATTAAGATTATTCTATTTGTAAATAACTTCCACGGAGGAAACCCTAATTTGTTCTTTATTCATGTGTATAAAAGGGAGTTAAAAAGAATTCAGGTCTTGAGGAGCAACCATGTTTGCCAAGTTTTTTTGAAGTGCTTTTTGCTGGGGTGTGAGATGTTCATTCCCTGCAGGGCTCACCCCACAGGAGGAATTCCTGGATCAGGCTCCCAGGGCAACCCTGTTTGGGTCACACCCAGATCTGTGGTTTTGTCCCCGTGCCAAGAGTCACCCAGGGGAAAGAAAAGCTTCACATCCCACAAATTCCCTCAAAAAAATCAGAATAAGTGACAGAAATGAGATCATTTGTTCTCTTTCCAGCACATCTTTCACAGAAATGTGCTGCTCATCCTGCCAGACGTGACAAAAGGGAGGAGGGTTTGTTTGTCTGCCTCATCTGCCCCACAGAAAATCTCTTTGGAGGTTGATTAAAATCAAATCTGACTTTTGATTTGAAACCAGGGATGACGTTCACGCAGCAAGAAAACTTTTATTAAGAAGGGATATTTTAATAACTGTTTTATTAAATCCCACCCCTGCCATGGCAGGGACACCTCCCCCTGTCCCAGGTGCTCCAACCCCAGTGTCCAGCCTGGCCTTGGGCACTGCCAGGGATCCAGGGGCAGCCACAGCTGCTCTGGGAATTCCATCCCATCCCCTCCCCTCCCATCCCACCCCATCCCATCCCATCCCATCCCACCCCATCCCATCCCCACCCTCCCAGGGAAGGATTCCTAATTCCCAATATCCCACCCAGCCCTGCCCTCTGTGCCATTCCCCCTGTGCCTCTGGAGCCCTGATTTGTTCCTCTGCTGGAAAAGCTGTTTTTCTGTCCCTGGACAGATTTATTGTTTCAGCACTTAGTCCTACAAGTGTGGAGCAGAGGTGGAGAACGAGGTACAAAGTGTGGTTAAATTTTTTTCCCGTGTATTTCTGCATGAATAAATCCCTTTTTTGTGGCTGTTTGTGGAATTCCCTGCACATCTGTGATCTCCTGGTCCTGCCAGGGCAGGACAGTGAGGATTGTCCTGCTGTGGCTCCTGGTGCTCTCCCATCAGAGATCTCCTCAGCTGGGAGGATCCCCCGCTCCCCTGATGGAATTCCAGACAAATCCAGGGCTGGGCACAGCCCCAGGGCACCTCCCCAGCACTTGGGAGAGGAGGAGAAGCAAAGAACAATGAGCTGTGTGTGCAGGACAACAAAACACTGAAAACCACCCCAAATCTGCCTGCCTGGCGTGGTGTGCTCATAGAGGGGAATTGTTCTTGCAGAGCTTTCCCTCTTTGTCACCCCAGCCATGCCTCAGGCCTGCTGTGCTGACAAAAGAGCTTTGATTGCATTGTGAGCACTCAGAAATGGGCTGGGGTCCTGCACACCTGCCTTAAAAACTGCATTTGCCCAGGTGTGTGGAGAGGACAGCAGTGAATTCATCTTGGTGCCCCTTGTTTGCAGAGTGACTCAGTCCTGTGCTGTTCTAATTACACCCCTGGGGATTCTTTAGGGTTTTTTGGTTCAGGTTAGGATTAAATGTGTGAGATTCCTTGATGTTTATTATTTTTATTTATATTATAGTATATTTATTTATATTATTTTATAATATTTTACAAATAATAACTTTATAATAATTATAACTATATTATAAATAATATATTTATAATAATATATAAAACAATATTATTATTTTAAAATATATTTTATAATATATTTATATTATATATTTATTATTTATTTATATTATAGTCTCACAAACTGTGAGGTTTACAGTATTTTAACAAACTAAAAATGGAGCTCTATCTCTCTTTCTATAAGGTTTTTTAAGGCTAAACTGTCTAATTGAGAAGTGACACTGAAATTATTTGTATTTTTACAAAATACAAATTGTATTGTATTTTTAACTCAATAACTGACTACTTGTGGCCTGTCATGTGGGCTTTTTAATCTAATTACACATTTGTTCTCTTGGGCTTACACTTCACACATTCTCACTATGCCATTTATTTTCATTTTTCAATGGAAAAGGTGTGCAATTCCAAATGGGCTTTTTGTGCTTCCTGGCCTGTTTGGCATCATCATCTCAGCCAGATTTCTGAATTTATAATTGCTTCCATGTGAAAGCAGCCATCCCATTCAATGTTTGCTCCTTGAAAATTCAAGGAGCAAACATCAAATCAAATTTGCTCCCCTTCTTTCCCCCTTCTTTTCCCTCTCCTTTCCTTGTCTCATGAGCACCCCTATTTATTGGATAACTCAGGGAATCTCAGCTGGATGCTCCCAAAGGGAATCCATGGGAATTAGGGATGTGGGATCAGGCTCTGCTGTGTCCTGTTGGTGAAGGAAAATCCACATTTCCTGCTGCCACCCCCGTTCCTGCTGAATTGTTCTGTTCTGTTGGTATTTCCACATTCCCACTCCAAAACTGAAGGAATTCACTGGCTGGGGGTAAATACTCCCAGCTAACATTAACATTAAATAAACAGAATGATGAGATTAATCCCATTTTATGTATTATCAAAAGTTTGTTTGTCCTTTTTGTAATCTTACAAATGAATGGCATCAACCCTTCTCCCTCCATGGCTTTGCTTTTTGATAAAGTCTGCAGAAGAATGTGGAAATAATTTGCAAAAAAAGGGGATTCTGGAAAAATCCTTGTCTTAAAAGCTCTCAGCTTTGCAGTCCCAGGAGGATAACCTTCAGCTGGTAACAACTTAAAAAATAAATCATGTCCTATAAATGTGTAAAACCCTGTGTTAAGCAGGAAATTTGCAAGTGAGGAGTAAATCTTAAACCAGGCTCCTAAAGCTCTGCCTAAAGAGCTGCCTCTTGTCATTACCCGCTTGCCACTGATTTAAAGGTTTAGTATTTCACCCTGCTGGATCTGTTTAAAGTTTAAAATCATTCCAAGCCTGGAAGCAGCTTGTGCTCCTTGCAGGGAGCTGCCACAGGTGAGCAAACAGAGCTGCAGCCCCTCTTGGCTTTTCCCTGGGCTGAATTTGTGTTTGCCTTGAGCTCAGACATTCCTGGGAGCCTCCCCAGCAGCCCCTGCTTTGGTCAGCACCTCTGCTCACTGTTAAATTGAGCCTTTTCTCACCCAAAAATGGGGCAGCTGAGAGTTTGAACACTTGGAAAACTTTTAAGAGTTTTAAAGCTAATAAAAGTTTTGAAAACTTCTATTTTCACATGAAGGATCCCAAACCCTGCTTGGCATCGTGGGTTTCCTTCTTTCCCCTGATTTATCCTGCACTGTCCCAGTTAGCTGTAAACTGCTTTAATTCTGGGGCCTGAAATGGAGAGAAATGTATTTATTTATTTCAGGTTGCACTTCTAACTGAATGTAAAATTCAAGCACAATTTTTGGTAGGCAGCTTTAAGTTCATGTGGTTTGTTTTGTTTGGAGGGTTTTTTTGTTTGGGTTTTTTATGTTTTATTTGTTTTGTTGTTGTTTTACTGTTTGGGTTTTCTTTTAATGGCTGTTGAGAAATTTAAGATTTTTTTAAATGGCTGAAAAGTTGTTTGACAAGAGCTGCTGTGAATAACTTCCAGAAGCAGCCAAAGTTGCAGCCCTGAGCCTGTTCCAGTGATGTTGAGGGAGCAAAACATGCAGTTTTCCTGATAAATACAGTCACTTTTAATTAGCCAGCCTTAATGAAGGGCAACTCAGCTCTTCATTTACAAACTGCCAGGGCAGAGTGTGTGGAGTTGGTGGAATAATTGTGGCTTTCAGCAGGAAAGAAGAAATGAGGAGAAAATGGCTTTTTGAGCCTGTTCCTATGGAAGGGCTGTGGCAAACAGCAGCAGTGTTAAAAGTCCTTTTTGTGCATCTCTTATAGAAACATTCACCTCTCTTTAATTTGAATAATCGGATTTATTAATGCTCACCGAGTTCCTGAAGGCTCAGTAGTGCTGGAGAGATGGCACTTGGATCTTGCTCCCTTCACTAAAATCCTGAATTTGGTTTATTTGTTTGCCATCCCTGCAGAGAAGCATTCCCTGGGCGCTCCCGTGTTGGGTTTTTTGGCAGTTCAGGTGTGGCAGGGAGTGATGTCCCCAAATCAGGTGGCTGTGCCTGGAGCCTGTTGGGTGACACAGCACTGCAGGAGAATTTTCAGACTATATAAATATATATATATATATATCTATTATCTATTATAGAGTGTTCTTTGAGCCAGAAAGTTCTGCTTTAAAAGATACCATTCCTGAGTTTTCTCTTTTTCCTGCCTGGCTTCACAGGGAAGGAGGGAAGGAACCTTTGGGCAATTAGCTGTGATTTAAACCCTGACTTTTAAAATGTGATTTTTCTGTGAGTTGAGTTCATCAGGTGAGAAATTCAGCAGATTTTCAGGTTAAAAAGGCTTTTTTTTTTCCCCAAAGGAAGATGAAATCAGTGATGGTGGCACTGCCTGGCATATTTTTAAGCCTTCCCTCCAGCCTCACCCTCAGAAATTGCCATGGTCCATATGCAAGGAAAACAAATTCCTTGTTAATTAACTTGCTGAATCAAATATATTATATTATATATATATATATATTAATTATATTATATATATATATATTAACTTGCTGAATCAAATATATTATATTTTATATATATATTAATTATATTATATATATTATATTAACTTGCTGAATCAAATATATTCTATATATATATAAATTATATTTTATATATATAAAAATATATATTATATTGACTTGATGAAGCAAATTTATTATATTATTAATAATTTTCTATAATATTTATATTTATATTTATATTATATTTATATGATATTTGTAATATAATTAAATTATTGTTATATTAATAATAATTTTATTCTTATTTCTAACCTGTTTAAATCAGTTTTTCAAAGATATTTTGTCTATCTTGACCCAAAACAATTCTTTAGTGTTTATACAATTGCAAAGGAATAAGGTCTGCATCTGGAATTTGTATTTTCCTGGCTGGTTTGATTGGAGTTTATTGAAATAATGTGTTTATCCCTGCTGGTTTTTGGGCAGATTGGGGCACAAACCCATTTTGGATGTGCTGTTGGCAGCTCCTCCTGCTCAGCTCAATCCCTCCATCCCTCCTGGATCCAGGATTTTCCCTCTCTTTCTGGATTTAGGCTCTACATTGAATATCCCTGTGAGTTATGAGTGGAAAACACCCCCTGGGATCTCCAGGAACACAGATGTGTCAAGTGTTGTATCAATGGGAGAAAATTATCCCAAAAAACAAATTATCTGGCAGCAAAACAATCCAGGAAAAACGATCCAGGCCTGGCTTTTTTTGGGCAGAAATTCCCCCAGCTCCCTGTGTCTCTGTCCAAAGTGCAGACTCTGTGGTCTCAGCTTTGAAAGGCTCTTCAGCTTCCCTAAACCAAGGAATTATTCATAGCACAATGTTCACCAGAGCTATTTTTAGAATGTGCAGACTCCAGATTATTCATTTTATATTTACTTGGGGATTTGGACTCTTGTTTCGTGCTGGGGAGCACGGAGTTAAAATAGCCTGTTAAAATTCCCTGTTAAAATATAAAATACCCTGTTAAAATATAAAATACCCTGTTAAAATATAAAATACCCTGTTCAAATGCCCTGTTCAAATATGAAATACCCTGTTAAAACACCCTGAGCCCTCAGAGGGAGGGAGGGAGCAAACCCTGGGCCTTGAGGGGTGGTTTGTGCATCATTGGAAGAGGCTTTGGTCTCCTTAATGAATTTTCTACTCATTAGAGGAAAAAAAGACAACCTTAAATGAAACACCAGCTCCACAGGAGGCACTGCCCGTGGACAGACACATCCCCACTGCCTTTATCCCATGTCAAAAGCTGAAATGCCCTATTTGCAAAGAGATTTTTAACAGAGTTGGGCCCTGGCTGTGTTATTTGTGTTTTCACACACAATAAATGGCTGCTGTCCAATATTTTTTGGGCCCTGAGCATCCTTTCCTCAGAGCCTGGGGTTGCTGGTGGTGTTGTGTTGGAGGATGAGCACTCAGAGATGAAATCCACCTTGCAAATTCCCCCCTCAGAGGGGGCTTTTCTTACCAGCAAAGAAGAAAAAACTGCATTTTGCAGTTTCAGGAAAATTTTCAGGAAAAAACTGCATTTTTCTGCCTCAGAGCTGCTCTCCCCACACGTGGCAGCTCTGCACCAACCCCAAACCCAATTTTGTACAACCCTTTAAATGGCACCGAGGAGAAACCCAAGCAAAGCCTAGAAAATATGGGAAAATAAGCTTTAAAGTGGAAAAAATATAACACTTTAAAGGGTTATTTGGTCTGAAATAGCTGCAGAGGAGTCACTGGAGTGTTCCCTCCGTGCTTGGCCATTAATATTTATCTTGGAGGAGCTGAGAAGGCAGAAAGGGAAATGCTTTGGTGCTGCTCCATTAGGCTGGAGGAGATCACATGAAGGTGCTCACTGACCCTGCATGATGAATTTCCTGCAATAATAGAAAGATATTCCTATTTTTGGGGGCTCCTGAGGGAAGCTGTTGTGCTAATGGCTTTGCCTGGGACCCAGGCAGGCCTTGGGAGGGCAAGGCTGGAAAAAGGAGCTGGAGAAAAGGAGATGGAAAAAAAAGAGCTGGGAAAAAGGAGATGGAAGTTTTTTCCCAGCCCCAAAAGCCCCCCCCACAGCCGTGTCTGAGACCCAGGGTGACAAACCCAACCCTGAGTTAAATCTGTGGAAGAATTTGGCTCTTGAGCCAGCGCAGAGTTGGTTTCTGGGCTGTTCCTCACAGGGAGTTTGCAGCTGGAGCTGTTCCTCTGAAGAGCTCTGGTGTGGGTCTGCAAAGAGCCAGCTTTTCTCCAGGAACTGGTTCCTAAAATGAAACAGAAATTCCTTTCCCCTGGCTCCAGCATCCTGACAAAGCCATCAGATGGTGCCAGTGATGACAACATCATCAAATAATGCCCAGTGATGACCTTGGCATAGAGGGTGCTCTGCTCTGTGGGGATTTTTTGGGATTACTATTTCCAGGTCCTGTTTTCACTGGAATTCTGCCACAGGACATAAAAATAAAACACACCTTGTGCTCACAACTGAGGTATAACTCCCAGCTGAAGCCTAAAATGCAGTAATTTATTAAAGGTGCTTGAGAAGGTGCCCCCAAAGCCAGAGTTCAGGATATCTGTTCCTTATCTCTCGTGTTTTGCAGAAAAATCTGTCTTGTCAGCTTGGCTGTGCTGCGTGGGATTATGGCCCTAAACTGAATATATTGATCTTTAAGGATATTAAGGGTGAAAGCAGCTCACCTTGAGGGCTGAGTTTTGAGTTTCCCCTTCAGTTTGGAGTGGGAAAAGCTGCTCGGGGATGATGGAAATCCTGGCTGTGAACAGTTTGCCTTTTATTGCCATTTATTGTCACATTTTCCCTCAGTAATTATTTTCTGTGGTGGGCCCACATCAGCACAGTAAAGCCAAGCACCTGAATTCTGAAGCTGATTTAATTTGTGTGCATATTTTGAAGAGCAAAATCATCAACCCCAGTGCCAGGCTTGCCCTGATAAAGAATTTATGAAAACAGACCATGTTTTTCATGTTACTGCAGATTTACCAGGGAGCTGATTCTGTGTGCACAAGGTTTGTCACTTCTATATCCAGCACCTGTGTTTAAGTCCATTAGTTTGGTTTTGAAAACCTAAAAAAAAAAAAAAAAAAGCTAAAAATAGAAAATAGAATATAAAAATAGAATATAATTTCTTTTATTTTATAAAAATGAAAGCTAAACATATAAATGGCCTTGTGTAGATGTTCCCACTGTTCCTCTGGGTCTTGTCACAGACACAAATCCTGCCAGTTCCTGCATCGCCCCCAAAAAATGGGCAAAATGCTGCAAATTCTTTTTCTCCAAGTGATGCTAGCAGCATTAGGAATAAATGTTGTTCCTGGATAACAAACCCTGGCTTCTCTGTGCCACTTCCAGGCTTCAGATTGGCACCAAGGGCTACAGAACATCAAGTCCCCAAAATACTCCACAGCTCCTACTCCCAAACCAAATCCTCTCCTTTTTCACTCCACTGCTGTGTCAGGAACAACAAAGCAGCCAGGAGGAGGGAGAACTTCCCTGCATTTATTTCCCTCCCAGCTTTCCTGGCAAGGGCTGCACATCATTTCTCTTTAAACAGTTTTGCTTTGCTCTCAGCTGGCTTTGGAGTTCAAAGAGACGACAGCTTTGGGGAGAGGAGTTTTGTTGCAGTGTGTGTAAAGCAAGAAGGTGTTTGTGTAGTACTTGCCTGGCACTAGAGAGGCTGGATGTATTATTTATATGTGTGTTATGATACAGATAGACAGAGAATGGGTTTGTTAGAGCTTGTGTTGTTCATAGGGAGGTAATTCCTGCAATATTCCAAGTGCTGCTGCCCTCAGTGAGGTGTAAGCAGCTTTAATGAGATTTTTGATTGCATTGATGTGGTCAGGGATCCTGGGAGCATCCTCAGCCTCCTGTCAGAAACATTTAACTGGTCACTGCTGAACCCACCGTGTCCCCAAATGCTGCTCTGGGTGCTTGTGCATGGAGAGCTGGAGAAATCCCACATTTTTGGCAGGAAAACCCCAAAGCAACAGCTTCACCTGTGCTGGTTTTGTCATCCCTGGAGCAGCAGCAATTCCAGGGGGCAGAGGGAAGGGCCATGAACAGGAGTGGCTACAAGAGGGCTCCTGGATCCATGCCTGGAACCAACCCAGACCTCTCCTTCTGCTCTTCCTCCATCCCCAGAGGGATTTTAGAGAGGGAAAAATCTCATCTCTGATTTTTAAACATTGCATTGCAAGGGCAGCGCAGGAGAAGCAGCAGGTTCCAGTAGCAAAAGGTGCAAGTTGTTCTTGTCTTCCTTAATCCAGGAAATCCAGGGCTTTGTAGTTTATTCATTTATTATTAACATATAGGAATGGTGCTCATGCCTTCCAAAATGCTCAGTTCTGGATTGATGGCTTTGCATTCACATCTGAAGCAAACATTATATCTGAAATTCAAATCTTAACTTTATTACAGCGTCCTTAGTTCTCTGCTGAGGTTTTCACTTGGGTTCTGGAACCTATTTCTAAAATGTTTGTGCCATTATAAATTCAGGGAGAAAATCCTGACGTGTGAGTCCCATGTCAGCAGCAATTTGGGCACTTTTGTCAGGAATAAAACCCCCCTGATGAATGGTTTTTAAGCATTTGCATGTTGTGTGCTCAGTAAACTCTGCCACTGCAGAGGTGAAGGTGCTCCCAATTATAGTGAGAGTAGGAAAATGCCCTTTGATTTTTGCTTTGAGTGTTTGAAGAATTAGAAAAGCAGAGTTGGCATTCTTAAGGCTGCAATCCCCTACATTTAAAAGTGGAGTTCAGTTTCTGCTCTTTGCAGTGTGTCCCACACTTCCCCCACACTCGTTCTGTGCTGTTCACACTATTAGGTTTCATTTGTAGGGTTTTTTCTTTTTAAAGATGCTAATTTTGCATTAACAGAAGGGAAAAAAAATCCTTCCAGCTGATTGAATTCAAATGCACGGTGGTGATTTCATCTTGGCTCCGTGCTGGGGATGAAGCTCCTGAGGACAGGGATGGGACAGAGCTGGGAGGGAATCTCCCATCAGCCATTCCCAAATCACATTTATTCCCCTGTTTTCCCTGGGGTTCAGCCTTCAGCTGTGCCAGGAGAGCCAACAGCAGCAGCAAGCTTTGCCTGCAGCCACAAATGAATTCAGCCAAGCACTTTGTGTCTGACTTTCCTTAATTCCAGGGATTTCATTCTGTTCCCTCTGCACCATACAACTAAACTGGCCTCCATGTCAACGCCAGTCCCACTGCTGCTGGTTCCCTTCTGTAATCACCCATCTGTGATGGAGTGGAGAGGAAATCCTAAATAACAGCAGCTTGTGGGGCTGCCTGCTGCGAGCAGAGAGGGTGGGATGGTTCTTTAGGGCAGCATTCCTGGGATGGGCCAGAGCTGGGATCTTCATCATCATCATCATCATCTGTCATGGACACATTTTATGAAAAATCCTTTCCTTTAGGATTTTTTCTCCTGAGAAGCTGAGAGGCCTCAGGAACAAAATGTAACCAATGATTATCTGCTGCTGTGGAATGCAACAGGTGCATCTGTGATTGGTCTCATGTGGTTGTTTCTAATTAATGGCC
>JAWMRF010000016.1:1786960-1799140 GCA_035221435.1 Sphenopsis melanotis | reverse complement strand
TTTGGTTCATCTTGGGTGCAGCCCTGGCTGGGCTCTTGTGCTGCCCAAGGTGGATCCATGGAGGAGATCCTTTGGATAAATCCCTGCTTTATTCTGTGACTCTGCCCAGCCTCTGCTCCAGGGCAGCCTGCACAAGGCATCACACTCACTGTTCTCCCTTCCATCAGTGTCTGTCTCCCTCTTTTTCTCCTACATCTGCCTCCTCCCTCCTTGTTTTCCCATCTTTTGGAATTAACTCCTCAAGAACTTGAGGAATATGAACAAAACCACCTCCAGACCATTCCCTGCTCCCCACCTGCCTTTGGGCTCAATAACCAGAGATGTTCTGATCCCAAAAATCCTTTTTTTTATTCTTTCACTTGTACATTTGTAGAGGGAAGCAGGAATAACATCCAGGCACTGGTGTTTGTCCTTACTGGGGCCTGATTTATGTCCCTCCTGCTCTCAGGGGTGCAGCTCTCAGAGTTTGTGTAGTGAAATGCCTCCAGAAAAGGAACAGGCTTTGGAAACTATTTATGGGTTGGAATTGGCTGCTGTTCTATTTAATGAAGTCCCTGTCTTTGAGCCTCTGCCATTTAATTAAGTGCTTTATATAATTACTCTGTGACATCAATTCTGTCCACTCTGGAAGGTTTGTCTGTTCCTCCTGAAGGAGGTGTTTTATTTAATGGGAGTTTCTGGGTCCTGCAGCTCGGGAGGAGAAGCTGCAGCTGAATTCCAGGGCAGTCACTCTGTAGCAGGGTGGAATCCTGAGATCCATCCTTTTTTTCCCTGGTCACTGATGTCTCTGAAATTTCTCTGATTCCTCCTGTTTTTAGGAAAAGGAGCTGTGGCACCACAACCAAAGCACCTCTTCCCTCAGAGCCTTCACATCCTCACCTCTCTCAGCTCATCAGAGGGAAAGTTTCCTTCTCTGGGAAAAAAAAAACAAAAAAACTTTTTCCCTCTTTTTTTATTGGGTTCCCCCTTTTTTTTATTGTTTCCTTAAACCCTCAGATACTCTCTTTTTTTCTACCTTTTTTTACTACCTTATTTCATTGTAATTTCCCCCCGTTTTTTATTGTTTTCTTAAACCCTCAGATACTCTCTGGATTCTGAGATTCCAGCTATAACAAGCAGGGTTTTCCATGGACAATTCCCCAGTGTCCTTCCCTCAATCAATCATTATTACCCCACTGTTCATACACCTCGGGATTCCAGGAGCCTTTTAAGCACTGAGTGGTGCCACAATCTCGTGTTTCAGCTGCTTATCACCCACATGATCCCCAAAATCTCTTTTCCTGGCAGCCTGCTGTTCCAGGAGAGGACACAAAAGTTTGCTTTATTCTGGATTAGTTTTACAAAACCAGGAATGTGGCTTGTGCAAGTGTTTTCCTGACTGGGAAATGGGAAATAATTGGGATTTCATGGGTCACACCTGTGTCCCTGCAGTGTCACCCTGTCCCTGCTGGGCACAGGGAGAACAGAATTTATCATTTTTCCATTCCAGACCTTTTTGGCTTCCTTGCTCCTGGTTCCAGCTTTCCTGGCTGCCTCCAGCTCGTTATTCGGGTCAATACAGTGGATTTTTCAAACCCAAAGGGAGGGCAGGACCTCAGAAAATAACCATAATTACACTGAACCCGGGCTCATTGAATCTGCAGAAATTTTAATTCCTGAAGGAAAAGGGGATTGCACCTTTTCCCTGTTAACCCTTTGTGTGCAGGGTTTGTCCCAGGTGTGGAAGGGACAGAGCTGAGTCCCAGTGGTGTCTCCATTCCTGGATTTCTCTGGAAGAGCTGCTGGGATGAGCCCTGAGGCTCCCCAGCTCCTCTTCCTCACCCCAAAAGGTTTGATCTCATCTCCTCACGGCTTTGGGTGGAACACCAGGCTAATTATTCATGGGATTCCTTAACAGAGAACTTTTTAAGGTCAGACTTAAACAGAAGCTTAAGGATTGTTCCCAACATTGGAATTACCTGGTGTAGGAAAAGCCTTAGCAGGGCCCCAAGGGACAACATCTCCTGCTCCAGGAGCTCTCCTGCTTCCCTCAGGGGATTTCTGGCTGGGGAAGGCAAAATGAGAATATTTTATACATTGACACTGCTGTTATTTGAAAATTTCTGTGTGTTTGCTGCTTGCTGAGCTTTGGGGTTGTGCTGGATGGAATCACAGAAATATTCCACTCAGAGGTGCTGGGAAGGGTGGGAGACAGGTTTGGGACCAGCTGGTGAACACTGCTGACATTCTAAGCGGCTGAAAACTGATTTTTATTCTTTTATTTTTTTGGCTCCTGTGTAACTCACCCAGACTGAATCTTCCCAGTTCTTGGTTTCTGCTTGGCACAAAGTGAAGTCTCTAAATCAGGAGAAACCATTTAGGCTAAAATAAAATATTCCACTGCTCTCCCTGAGTGCTGGGAGGGAGAGAACAATGGCACAGAAAGATGAATGCTTCTTGCTCTTTAATTGAGTCTAATAGGCTATAAATACATTTTTTCCCTCAACTACAGGAGCAGAATGAAAGGCTTCTGGTAAAACTGGTTTTTCACTCTAAAAAACCTCCTGCTCTTTGGAAAAGCTTCTGCACAGAGACACCTGTGGAAATCCCCTGGAGTAGTTTTAAGGCATTTTAATTCCTAATAAAAGCTTTCAGTTCAGGGGCTGCGCTGATGCAGGGCTGCAGAGTTGGAAATGTCATTTCAAGTTGAGTCATTTTGCAAACCTCCTTTTTTCTCTTTTTTTTTACCTTCAGTGTTAACTTGATGAGCTCAGTAAAATCCAAAATGCAGCATTTTGCTGTATCAAAAAAGGCTTGGAAAATGAGCAGTTCAGCACCTGTGTAAATGCAGAGGGTTTATGGCACTCTGACCATTATTTTTAGGGTTATTGCTCTCTCTCTTCTGCCTGTTTATGCCAATATTAAAAATGATCCCATTTGCTTAGATTTGATTACAGGGATATAAGAAAATGTTTCAGTTAATCCTGCTTGGGTGAAATATTCCTGACTGGCCTTCAAATGCAATCCCTGCTCACAAAATTTAGGAAATAAATTGTGATTTGGGTTTTTCTGGGTTTTTCTGCGTTGTTACCTGGTAATGGCCAAGTCTTTTCAGGCATTTTAAAACCTTTTTTTTTTTTACAAACCTTCATTTCATATTCAGCTCATCTCTGCTAATAGTTCCACCCAATTAGCATCAAAATCAGGTGAAATCTTGACATCCCTATTTTTTTTTTAGCACTTCAATCACACCTGTTTTGCTTTGTGCCATTAACTAAACTAAATGGTGCCCTTTGGTAAATTCAAATATTAGTCAGACATTGATATCCTTTCCTTGTGGGTGTTGGTCAGAATTTCTGTGTCTGTGCCTCTCCCATTTTTGGGGATCCATCCCCTCAAAGCAGCTCCAGCTCCCTGTTTGGCAGAGCTGACAGAAATTGTACCAAACACCTGCTCTGGGCCTCATTTCCCCACTAATCCTCATTTTTCTCCTAAAAGAGGCAATGATTGACTTTCTAATTAACATTCAGGGTTTGTGCATGTGCAATTTAGATGCTGATGCTTTTCTTTTTGCTGCAGGAATAATTCCTTTACTCTCATTATTCCTGATATTTTTAATTTTGGGGGGTGTGTGTGGTTGTCAGAGCAAATACTCAGGGTGGGATAACCCAGCCCAGATGGGATTTGTTATTTCCATATCAAATGTGGGAAATTTGGTGACTCCACAGCCTCTCAGGGCACCTTGTTTGACCAGGAAAAAAAAAGTTTTATTTAAGTTTTGATGGAATTTCCTGCATTTCAGTCTGTGCCCATTCAGGATAAACAGAAATTGTTGGCTTGGTGTGTTCCCTTGGAAAATTGTGCTGTGACTTCTCCAATCTTTGATGGAATTATTGATAAATCCAGAGGAATTGCACTCATTTGCTGGGGGGGCACCTGCAAATAACTTGGAATTAATAAATCCAAGCACAGTTCTAAATATTTAATAAATCCAAGCACAATTCTTATATTGCACAGGGTGGTCTAAAGGAAAATTTAGGGAAAATTAAGGAAAATTAGAAAAACTAGAATTTAGGAAAATTGAACACAAATTCCTGAATTTGAGATAAAATAATCCATGTGCAATGTGCCTTCTGCCCTTCCTGGGGAAAAAACAGCTCTTCAAATGTAATGTTCATTAATAATTAATTAATTGCCCTGTGCTTGTGTGGGCAGTTCCTTTGGTTTTCCAGAGGAAATTCCCTGGTGCCACAGGGGATCAGCGTGCAGGAACGTGGAACACGACCCCAGGGACGTTCTGAGATTGCAGTTTAATCTCTGATTTAATCTCTGGTTGACTTTGGAAAATGAAATATAATAAAAACCCCAGAGCAGAGGGGACTCCTGGTCGCTCCCAACCCTGGGATGAGCAGCATCCCCAAGGCTTTGCCTCCTGGAGAGGCATTTCCACTGAGCTGCATTTATAGCACAGTTCATTAAAATTTGTTTGGGTGTTTCAATGCCAGAAACGGCATTAAAAATAAAACATTAATACAGGAATAAAACAACTTTATTATCATTTGTTTTCCTTTTTTTTTTTTTTTTTTTTTGCTCAAAAACTGGAGCACGGAGCCCTTGCTGCTGTGTCAGGGAGGGAAACTGAAAAAACCCAAATTAAAGCTGTGCCAGAAAAGGGGAATTTCCATTCCCTGTGCCAGGGGATGCTCCAGGGAGGGCTGGGGGGAGCTGGAAATCAGGATTGAGCCTGGGCTGCTCCCTGCAGCTGCTCCCAGAGGTTACTCCGAGGTTACTCCAGCTTTACACCAGCCCCAGTCCAGCCCAACCGTGCCCCCTGGTGTCAGTTCCCTCTGAATTAAAGGGATTTTAATTCATTATTAAAATTAATTCTCTGGGTTTGTGTGTGTCAGTATTTATGGGCTGGGGGTGTACCAAGGGCAGGGGAAGGGATTCCGCTCTCTGCTTTAAATGTGAAAAAAAACCACATTAAATCTCATTCTGCTCTGCCACGTGGTGCTTTAAAATTTAGAATAAAAATTCAGAATAACTACATTAAGTTTGATTCAGCTCTGCCACGTGCTGCTTTAAAATTCAGAATAAAAATTTAGAATAAATACATTAAGTTTGATTCCGCTCTGCCACGTGGTGCTTTAAAATTTAGGATTAAAAAATTTAGAATGAACACATTGAATTTTATTCCACTTTTCCATGTGGTGCTTTAAAATTTAGAATAAAAATTTAGAATAAAAATTTAGAATAAACACATCAAATTTGATTCCATTCTGCCACATGGTGCTTTAAAATTTAAAACAAAAATTTCAAATAAACACATTAAATTTGATTCCACTCTGCCAATTTGTGCTTTAAAATTTAGAATAAACACATTAAATTTTCTATCACTTTGCCACTTGGTGATTTAGAATTGAGAGTAAACACATTAAATTTTATTTCTCTTTGTCACGTGAGGCTTTAAAATTTAGAATAAAATTTTAGAATAAACACATTAGATTTGATTCCACTCTACCAATTGGTACTTAAAAATTTAGAATAGAAATTTAAAATAAACTAATTTAATTTGATTCCACTCTGCCAATTGGTGCTTTACAATTTAGAATAAAAATTTAGAATGAACACATTAATTTTGATTCCACTCTGTCACTTTGTGCTTTAAAATTTCAAATAAAAATTTAGAATACATGGCATTAAATTTGATTCCACTTTGCCAATTGGTGCTTAAAAATATAGAATAAAAATATAAAGTAAAAAATTCAGAAGAAACACATTAAATTTGATTCCAGTCTGTCACTTTGTGCTTTCAAATTCAGAATAAAAATTTAGAATAAACACATTAATTTTGATTCTACTCTGCCACTTTGTGCTTTAAAATTCCGAATAAAAATTTAGAATAAAAAATTCAGAATACACGCATTAAATTTTATTCCACTTTGCCACTTTGTACGTTAAAATTTAGAATAAAAATTTGGAATGAACACATCAAATTTGATTCCACTTTGCCAGTTGGTGCTTAAAAATTTAGAATAAAAATTTAGAATAAAAATTTAGAATACATAGCATTAAATTTGATTCCACTTTGCCAATTGGTGCTTAAAAATATAGAATAAAAAATTAAAGTAAAAAGTTCAGAATAAACACATTAAATTTTATTCCACTTTGCCACTTTGTACGTTAAAATTTAGAATAAAAATTTGGAATGAACACATTAAATTTGATTCCACCTTGCCAGTTGGTGCTTAAAAATTTAGAATAAAAATTTAGAATACATAGCATTAAATTTGATTCCACTTTGCCAATCGGTGCTTAAAAATATAGAATAAAAATTTAAAGTAAAAAATTCAGAATAAACACATTTAATTTGATTCCACTTTTCCACGTGGCGCTGTAAAATTCCGATTAAATCCCTGGTATGTGGTGCTGTCCCAAGCGCTGAGCTGTGGGTGTGCTGTGGGTGTGCAGCCCGGGGGGGCTCTCTGGGTGCCCATTCCGGGTAATTAACGGCGCTGTTAATTGCTGTGCAGTCGGCAGCGGAGTACGTGAAGGCGCGGCTGCCCGAGGTGCTGAAGCAGCACCTGCAGGACTACGAGCGGGACAAGGAGAACAGCGTGCTGTCCTACCAGAGCATCCTGGAGCAGCAGATCCTCTCCATCGACAGGGAGATGCTGGAGAAGCTCACCGTGTCCTACGATGAGGCAGGTACGGCTGGCTCCTCGTAATTCTCATTTTCCTGCCCCAAAAATTCCCTCTTTTCCCCAAACACCTTCAGCTTCTGTCCTTGTCTTCTGAAATGTTTGTCCCTCCTGAAGTGGTTCCTCATAATTCTCATTTTCCTGCCCCAAAAATGTCTCATTTTCAGTCCTTCCCCAAGGTCCTTCAACTTTTGTCATCCTTTTTGTGAAATGTTGATCCTCCTGAAAGGATTCCTTATAATTCTCATTTTACTGCCCCAAAAATGGCTCATTTCCCCAAACACCTTGTGCAGGTTCAACGTTCATTCTCATTTTTATGAAATATTTGTTTTTCCTGAAGTGATTCCTTAGAATTCACACTTTTTTGCCCCAAAAATGGCTCGTTTTCAGTCCTTCCCTGCACACCTTGAACTTTTGCCCTTGTTTTGTGAAATGTTTGTTCCTCCTCAAGTGGTTCCTCATAATTCTCATTTTTCTGCCCCAAAAATGGGCTTGTTTTCCCAAACCCCCTGTGCAGGTTGAGGTTTTTTCCCATGTTTTTGTGAAGTTTTTCTTCCTCCTCAAGTGGTTCCTTAGAATTCACATTTTACTGCCCCAAAAATGGCTCATTTTCAGTCCTTCCCCAAACACCTTGTGCAGATTCAACTTTTGTCCTCGTTTTTGTGAAATGTTTGTTCCTCCTCAAGTGGTTCCTTAGAATTCTCATTTTACTGCCCAAAAATTGCTCATTTTCAGTCCTTCCCCAAACCCCTTGAACTTTCGTCCTCATTTTTGTGAAATGTTTGTTCCTCCTGAAATTATTCCTTACAATTCTCCTTTTACTGCCCCAAAAAAATTATTCATTTTCAGTCTTTCCCCTACCCCCTTGTGCAGGTTGAGCTTTTATCCTCATTTTTGTCAGCTTTTATCCTCATTTTTGTGAAATGTTTGGTTTTCCTGTCCCAGGCTGGCTGGGGATGTCCCCCCCTGGGTGCTGGCAGGAGCTGAGGGGACACTTCTGGCAGCTCTTTGTGCTCTGCTGTTAATTATTTTAATTATTTCCTGTGTCTCTCCATTGGCACCCCCTGGATTTTGCTCTTTTCTCCTTCACAAATTCCTGATTTTTGGCCTTTCCCAGCTGGGAGTGGACTGGGCAGGCACAAAATCTGATTTAACCCTGACACGAGGCCACGGGCAGCCAAACCCAGGCAGTTTTGGGGCCTTTTTGAACAGTGAACTCCCAGTTTGCAGATCTGATACTTTTCCTGTTATTTTCTTTTCAAGCAGTCAGAAATGCCTTTCAGCTTTTAAATCCTTTTGTAAAATACACCTCACACCAGGAGCTTGGCTTGTGGGTTCTCAAAGGCCAGCACAGGTCAAATGAGGGTGCAGAATATTTCTTTCATCACATATGGCCTGCTTTTAATAATGCACAAAAAATAAGCCTCAAAATTTGTTGCTTTCTGTCACTTCTGTTGATCTTTTCTCACACAGAATTTCCCAAAATCCTATCACTTTTTTTTCCCTTTAGTTTGGTCACTCCAGCTCCTCTCCACTTAATTTCATTTAAAGGAGCTTGTTAGGGAGGAGAAAATGCAGGGAAATTACTGATTCCTCTCAGAAGGAAAAGAAAGCTGTTTCCTTTATGGAAATCTCAGTGTTTGTATGGCGAAAATAAAGATTAAAACTGCTTGAAACACATATTTGGGGATTTATCTCATCCAGCAAAAATCATGTGGAAATGAGAAGCTCCGTAATAACTGGTTTAGAAAATTCCCAGCAGCACAGCTGTAAATGAAAGCCCAAAATTCCAGCTTGATCAGAGATGAAAACA
The DNA here is from genome assembly GCA_035221435.1 of Sphenopsis melanotis. Lineage (NCBI taxonomy): Eukaryota > Metazoa > Chordata > Aves > Passeriformes > Thraupidae > Sphenopsis > Sphenopsis melanotis. The sequence continues at coordinate 1,790,647 of JAWMRF010000016.1, read as the reverse complement.
CAGCAGTGGAGCCCCTCACCCTCCTAATTGTGCCCCTTATTTATGAGAAAGGCAGAAATGGCTCTACCTGCCCTTGGAACAAGAGCTGATTGTGAGCAAAGCACAGAAAATGGGCAGTTAAATGTAATTACAGCAGCTGCTGGTGATCCTGGGTGCTCCAGCCCTTGGTGCTGACATTTTCCCTTTTTTTGGCTTTTTTTTCCCAGCAAAATCAACTGAATGAGGAACTCGAGCTGCTGGTGGGGCATAAAAAGTGAAGGAAACAATCCTTCAAAATTGGCCAAATAGAAGTGCTGGTGGTGAGAGGGGAGAAAATGCAATTTTGTCTGGCAGGGGGTGATGTGAGGGATCCCCCAGAGCCATCCTGGGGCCCTGACAGGGTCTCATCTCTGCAGGAATGATGAGCAGCTGGAATTCCAGCAGCCAGGGAAGCTGCCAGAGGAGGTGTTTGGGGGGCTCTCACCCTGATTGTGTGGGCAGGGAAGCACTTCCACACCTTTTCCAGCTTTTCCCATCGCTCTGGGAAGGACCACTTTGCACCCCCAGGTAAATCCTTTCTCCCCAGGGATGTTTCCCAAAGTGGGTCGAGTTCAGCTGCATCCATTTGCCAGGAGAAAGCTGAAACGCTCTGGGCTTGGCACAATTTTGGGTGTTAATTTGGCCTTTCTGGCAACATCCAGTGTTAATAAAGTGCAGCCTTGATGGACTCCACATCCCAATGTGGGTCTTTCCCTTTTTTTTTGTGAATCTTTCCCTTTAGGAAATCAATCCATCAGAGCTACACATAAAATGAGTTTGTCTGGTAATAGTCAAGTGCTGGCAAGATTTCTTGTGAGGTTTGAGTAAGGAAGCTTTAAAAAATGAAAAGAGGCCAAAAGTGACAGATGGGGACAAATCCTCTCCTAATCTGTAAATCCTTTAGTTCAAAAAGTGGCATTCTTGACTAGCTAAGGCTGGGGTAATTTTGTGCAAGAATATTTGCTCCCAACAAAGCTTTGCTGGCTCTTAATCCCATTCCTTTGATTTACAGCATCCCTCAATATCCGAGGTGGTCAGTGCCTGATCTGTGGCAAATTTTGGTTATTTAAGGGCATTTTAGCATTTAATCCCAATGTTCCAGGGAATTCCAGCCTGCTGGGAGGTTCTGGAGGTGGTTTTGTCCTGTGGGAAATGTTTTTTTTATTTAATGGATGGCCCTTCTTCCCCAGAAATCCTGAAAAAATTGAGTTTCATTACTGCACAACCAAAAAAGAGATGGAATTCATTTTTCCCTGCTGTCAAACAGTCCTGCAGATATTGATATTTAGGGATTGCATCCAGAGCCAGGAGCCAGCCCCAGAATGGGGGTTTTTTTGGCTGATATTTGCTAGTTTTGGGTGAGGGGGGCAGGAAGGAGAAGATGGGAACTGGAAAGGAGATGGGAAATGGGAAATATTCCTCCCATTTTAAGGTGGGCTCAGTGCTCAGAACTGGAGAGGAGATAGGAAATGGGAAATGGGAATTATCCTCCCATTTTAAGGTGGGCTCAGTGCTCAGAACTGGAAAGGAGATGGGAAATGGAGATATTCCTCCCATTTTAAGGTGGGCTCCGTGCTCGGGGGGTCACAGCTGGGACTCCTCCATCTTGGAAGTCCTTCCCACCTCAACCATCCTGGCATTCCGTGACAGGAACAGCATTTTCCTGCTGATCAGGACTGTCCATTTCGTGACGGAAATGTGATTTTTCCCACATCTAAGAGCAGCCCCTGTGTTCTGTGCCTCCCCGTGGTGTCCCTGCAGGCACCACGTGTCTGATCGCCCTCCTGTCCGACAAGGAGCTGACCGTGGCCAACGTGGGCGACTCCCGGGGCGTCCTCTGTGACAAGGATGGCAATGCCATCCCCCTGTCCCACGACCACAAGCCCTACCAGCTGAAGGAGAGGAAGAGGATTAAGAGAGCTGGTGAGTTGTTGGAAGGTTCAGCTTTTATTTGTCACTAAAATTGACATTTCCCCTGGGAGAGGGTGGGAAGCGCCCAACTGAGGCAGCAGCAGATCAAATCTCCTGTTCTCCACCCAAAATTCCAGTGGGATGTCCCAGGGCAGAGGTGGCAGCAGATCAAATCTCCCCTTTTCCACCCAAAATTCCACAGGGCAGAGGTGGCAGCAGATCAAATTGGAGTTCATTGTCCCATTCCAGCTTTAGCCCATGCAGTCCCACCCTGCTTGTTTTTCTCTCTGCAGCCCACGGTGTTTGTGCTCTTGGGCTGAGATTTGGATCATTTGTCCTTGGTGCCCAGCTGGAGCAGGAATTGTTTTGTCTCCCTGCTCTGTGCACAGAGCTCACCATCCCTGAATGTGAAGCTGAGACCCACACACTAAAGCAGCACAGAATGCGAAAAATGGAAAAGCTGAAACCTGAGGCATCAAACTGACCAAGGTGAAACAGGCCCTTGGCATGTAAATCATGTTTTTCCTGCAGTAAAAATGGCACAAATGGAAGCTGACTGGCTGACAGTTGCTATAGAATCGGAAAATACACAGGAGTCAACCTTTGGCATTTTTAATCTCATAAAATAAACTTCTGCAGAATGCCCAATTGTTTGGGGGAAAGGAAGCACCACATGAGAAGACTTTTGCAGCATCATCAATCCAAATCTGTGCAGGCTGCTTCCAAAGCCACAGTAAATCTGTGTGAACACAACTCCTCAGAAAGCACATTGTCTTATCATCATGACTAAAAATGGAACACCAGAACCAGGCTGTGGAGCCTGTGGTACAATGTCACATGGTCTAAATGAGCCACACTGGCTCTGCTTTAGCAGAGTATTGTATTTGTGGGGTGCCCCAATGAAGGAAGGAATGATGAATCTGACTCCGTGTTCTCAGAAGGCTAATTTATTATTTTATGATACTATATTATATTCAAGAATACTAAACTAAACTATGCTAAAGAATACAGAAAGGATGCAGACAGAAGGCTAAAAAGATAATAATGAAAACTCGTGACTCTTTCCAGAGCCCCGACACAGCTTGGCCCTGATTGGCCAAAAAGTCAAAACAATTCACATGAAACCAATGAAACAATCACCTGTTGGATAAACAATCTCCAAACACATTCCAAGGGAGCAAAACACAGGAGAAGCAAATGAGAAAAGAATTTGTTTTCCTTTTTCTCTGAGGCTTCTCAGCTTCCCAGGAGAAAAATCCTGGGAGAAGGGATTTTTCAGAGAATGGGAATGGCACAGCAGAAATGCTTTTTTCTAAGCATTTTATATGGTTTGGGTCTTGTCTTTCTGGGCTACCCAGCTTTTGGTCTCAGTCATTAGTGGCTAGGTCTAAAACAACAAGTGACTTTCTTGTTCTAGTGTTTTATTTTTCAAGGCATTTCCAACTGTCATGATTTGACACTGGCACAATGCCAGTGCCCCTGTGAAAATACTTTCTCCCTGGTGTCTTCTGTGAGATGTGACCAGGAATAAGCAAAGCAGGCTTCTACTTAGGAATAGAAGTTTAGTTAATAAACTACAAGTAAAAAGAAACACACACACAGTGAAAATGAAAACCCTACAAAAACATTTCCTCCTCCCCCCATCAAATTTTCTCAAGACAATACATCTATCCACAAACAGTCAAACCTTCCCCCAAATTCCCAGCTCTCAGTCCATCACCACCCTTCAGACAATCAATCCTCAGTTCATCAAGAGGA
>JAWMRF010000016.1:1747588-1771613 GCA_035221435.1 Sphenopsis melanotis | reverse complement strand
GCCCACGGTGTTTGTGCTCTTGGGCTGAGATTTGGATCATTTGTCCTTGGTGCCCAGCTGGAGCAGGAATTGTTTTGCCCACCTACTCTATGAAGAGAGCTTACCAACACTTAAGACGAAGCTCAGAACTGCACACTAAAGCAGCACAGAATCTGAATATAAAATATCAGAGTATAAAAGCTAAAGCTTAAGGCATCAATCTCATTTTTCCCCCAGCTGGCCGTGGATGCTCAGGGGGATTCTCGCGGAGGCAGGACCTGGCCATGCTCAGGGGATCCATGGATCAGGCTGCAGGTGCTGGGAACGTGGCTGTTCGAACCAGCTGGCAGGCTGTAACCTTTGTGCCTGTGCCAGTGGGGCTGTGGTTACTCATCCCAGTCCCACCCACAGGCTTGGCACGGAGCTCTGCGCCTTCCGAAGCTTCGTGGCTCCTTATCACCCCGATAAAAGCCGCGTGTGTTTGTGCAGAGCTCCGGCTGCTCCAGAGCTCACAGCTGCCTCTTCTCCCTCCCTGCTTGTGCCTCGCCTCAGCAGGGGGACAGGCAGCGACACAAAGTGGCCCCAGGGAAGAGGGGGAATATCCCTGGAATTGAGAATTCCCCGGGATAAATGGGCCTGCAGAACGCCAAGCCCTCAAGGAAGGGGGCCAGCATCCCGATGCTGGGGCTGGACTCGGCGGGGAAATCCACGCTGCTCTACAAGCTCAGGTATAAAGATGCTTTTATAACAATGCCAACGATTGGCTTCAATGTGGATATGATTGAAGCAGGGAAGGATTTCACACTGACGTTTTGGGATGTTGGAGGACAGAAGAAAATGAGGGAGCTCTGGAGCAATTTCCTGGAAGACGCTGGCGGGCTGCTGTACGTGGTGGACAGCTCTGACAAGCGGCGCCTGGAGGAGTCCAGGAGGGAATTTGAGCTCATTTTGAAGAATGAATCCATAAAAAACCTCCCAGTGGTCGTGCTGGCCAACAAGCAGGATTTGCCTGGAGCCCTGAACGCCGAGGAGATCACCAGGAAGCTCAAGATAAAGAAGTACTGCAGTGACAGGAACTGGTACGTGCAGCCCTGCTGTGCCATCACGGGAGAGGGGCTGCCAGAAGCTCTCCAGAGGGTGGCCACGTTTGCCAGGCAGTACAAGAAGTCAAAGGAGACTTTCATCACCCTGAAGGAACCCAACTCCTTTTAAGGATTTCTAACATCCACTTCTGGTGACTCTTAACATACTTCATTGGACAGATTAAATCTAGAAATACTGGATTCTGAAGAACTTTTATACATAAATATTTATACGGGACTTTGACAATATTAAATTCTAATGTTATGCCTGCAGATACTTGATATACCTGATGGGATATCTCATACCTGAGATAGGACCCTGTAGCATTTTATTATTATTTTTTTATTTCCTTGGGATTATTCAAGTTGAATGATGAGAAAGGGGCAGCCGAGCACATGGAAATAAAATAGGTGAGCAGTGTTTAAGTGGCTTAAATCAAATGAAGATTCAATTTTTTTTAAGATGTAAACCAGCCAAGTCATTTGGTCAGCAGTGATCAAATGCTGTTTTGTAATAAATGGAATAGATGTGGTTTTTATTTTAAAATAGAGTGGGGTGAGAGCTTCAACTCCAGTTATGTACAAGAGAATTTGGCTGTTTCTGCACTCTAGAAACAATTCCTGCAGAGAGGTGGTGACGAGCAGGACGAGCTCCTCACCCAGCCCTGGGCAGAGCCTGGCTCCAGTGCTGTCCCCAGGGTGCAGCTGTGACCTCCCATTGTCCCAGAGACCCACGTGCTGCTCCCCTTGTTCCTGCACTGCTGCACTGCCCTCCTCACAGGAGATCAGCCAGGGCAGAGCTGGATCCCCTTGGGTTTGTGGTGATTTCCCAGTCCTGGGCTCTGGAAAAGCCATGGCAGGGGTCCTCTTGTGCTCTCATTTTTTGTTTCAGGATTACACCAAGGAAGTAGGTGGGAAGTAGGAAGTTTACATTTCATTCTTACTAATAAACAGACAGGAATGTCAAGTTATAAAAGGGTGAAGCAGCAATAAAATCACCCAGACATACCCTGTTGTCTCATGCACAGGTTATTCAAAGACAAAAAACATCAGGTGGGTTTGCTGAAATAGTAAACAAAGGGAAGTTTCCCAAGAGTAGCTGTTATTAATACTGAGACTAATTAATTACCAGGGGCTAAATCCTGGGTCATGCTGAGACTTGCTAAAAGCAGAGAAAATGTCTGGATTTCTCACTGCCTGCTCTGGTGATTTGGGCTCAATAGAAAATATCATCTTCTGTCCCTAAAAAGATCATTAAAAGGCATTAATGTTGGTTTTCCAAGGCCAAAAATTCAATGTTTAAAAATGTGATTTTTCATATTGATACATTTATAAACGTTTGCATGTGTATAGGGTGAATTCTCTTACTCTGCTCACGTGTCTGTTATAAAGCAGAATTTACTTCTGTGGCCTCAGCACTTCCTCAGGGAGAAACACTCCTGAGAGATTTAATGAAGGTGCACCAGGGTCTCAAATTAGCCAAGAAGCAAGTTGTGAAGGGAGAAATAAAGTTGTAAAATAGACCAGCTCATACAGCTAAAAATGAGAATAAGCTCTCAGGCACACAGGCCCTTCTGCAGGTTATCAAATTACACTAAATGACACTCACATCAACTTGAAGAAATGTTTTACATTACGCTTCAAAGGAAAGGAATAAACTCAATTCCATTCCCTTCACAGAATATCAAGTATTTTAAAATTGCATTTTTGAAGAGCTTGGTTTCCCAGAGAAGTGAAGGCAGGTCTGTCACATCTGCCCAAGGAGACCCCAACCTTTTGGAATTGCTTTAAAGGTTTAAAATAAATATCAGTCAGGCTGGCTTGGAGGGGCAGGTTCTCAGAGGAATTAGATGCCTGAAAGTTTAATTTAAAACCTCAGTGAGGCAAAGAAAAGTGACCACCCCTTAAAGGCAAGGCTGCTGAGGCACAAAAATCTGATCCCCACGGAGATAAATGTTCCATTGACAAGGGACATCAGTCCAGAGCCAGGGCTTCATGGGCTCCTCTGCTCCAGGAGCTGCCGGGGCTTTTCCATCGTGCTTGGATCAGCAGAGCACTCGGGGCTCCCTCAGGATGGGACAGAGATGGGATGCACTGCTCCAAACCTGGAGCAAAACCCTCCCTGGCACTCAGCACATCTTGGGCAGGTGTTGGGGAGGGAACTGGGGCCCAGCTCTGAGCACAGACTCACCCCAGCGCGCTGTGTGCTCCCAGGGGAAAGCCTGGGAATTGTTGGATATCTGATCATGTGTGCTGGGGTGAAATCAATACCCAGGGACTTCCAGAGGTTCCAAAGCTTCCAGCTCCATCCCTCTTGGGGAGTTTGAACTGCCTGGCTGAACACCATGAGCAGAGTTGTCTTGGTGTTTCAGGAATTCTGCCGGTGCTAAAATCCAACCTGCAGCACAGGGATAATTTATTCCTGGATAAGTTTGGCTTATTTTATTGTTTAGAATTTTTACAGATTACTCACTACAAAACTTTTAGGATTTTTGAAGGGTTTTGAATGCTTGAGATGATGAGAAATCAGAATCTGAAGAGCCCTGAAGCGCTGGAGCTGAAGTCTGGGAGCTGAAAGCTTTTCATGGGATGAAAGGCCTTGAAGAGTTGGGGTCAGATGTTTGTTGGGGTCAGCTGTTTATTTTGCTCCAGGTTTGGGAATTTTTTTCATCAGCTCACCCTGCTGTTTTGCATTTTTAATTGCTGCCTTCTGGCAGTCTCATGCAGGTGTTCTGTAGCTGAAGGACTCAAATCCTTCAGTGTCTGCTCCTATTCCTTAAAGAGTTTGCTGTACCTGATCCTTTGTGCCGACATAAAAGTCAATGTGGCAAAATGGGTGGGACACAAAAAGAGAAGGATCTGAGCCCCAGGGCCTGCAGGACCCTGTGCCCTCTCAGGGAGATGTGTTTGGATGGCACCATTTAAAGCTGACAGACCCAGAGGATGGAGCCTGTCCTGTTGGCCATTCCTTGATAAATCCCTGTGGTTTGAAGTCACATTGAGGTTTCTGAGTTTAGGAATAACTCATGGAGCTCATTGAACATGGGTCCAGTGAAATAGGGATGAAATGCCATTTTAAGGGAAGGTGTGGAGCAGCAGAATAATTTGGATAGCAACACTCCCTCCTGCTTTGCCTGGGAGACAACAGTCCAATAATTTATAATCCAGGAGAAGTGTAGTGTCTAAGGACTGCAGGACAAGGCTTCTCCAGTATCAGATAACTGGTGTTTCTCAAAATGTCTCTGTGCCATCTCATTTTGGACAAGTTACTGAACCAAAGGAGAGACTTTCCTGTGTCACACAAGTTCTGAGTGCTGCAAAGGTGACAGCACCACTTTGAAGTGCTGTGTGCACATTAAATAGGTTTTTTTCCCCAAGTAAATGGGCCATGCTGCGTTCTGTGCTGCTGCAGTCAGGCTTCCTGCACTTTAATTAGCTCAGGTATCCTGTTTGGATTCTGGACATCCATCTCCTCAGATCCCACAGCCTGGATTAGCCAACTGGCTGTAATTTGGGATGTAAATTCTGGAGGGTGGAGGCCCTCAGCACACACCACACTGCAGGGACCATTTGCAAATGGAAATTCATGGACAGTAACGAGCCCAGACACATTCTGAAGGCAGGGGATTTTAGCAAACTGAGTATTCCTTGTGCTTCAGTTTCTCCAATATTCCGTTCCGCAGCTGTGCTCGGTGTTCTGCTCATCCCTGATGTGTTTGTGGCACTTGGACTGACACCCTTCCCCTCAGCCCTGTCACCTGTGTGTCCCCTCCCTCCCTGCACCCAGCAGAGCTTTCTCCCTGTCCCAAGGGCAGTGCAGCTCCCATGGTCTCCTTATCAGATTTCCCCTGGGTTTTTGGGTTTGCTCTCAGCCACTCCTCGGGCTTGGAGTGACCTACAGACATTTACAGACATTTACAGACATTTACAGACATTTACAGCCCCATTTCATTGTTTTCTGCCAGCTCCTTCCTCAGAGGTCTCCTTTCCCACGATGTATGCAAACCTCCTGACAATGCTTTATGAGCCGTGGCTTTTGATGAATATTTTTTATTATTTCCTTGTTCTCCCCATACTTATTCATCTGCTCCCTTTTAGTCTTACAAGGTGCTTTCATTGGTGCAAAGATCATCTTTTTGTTCTGGGTTTTTACTTTTGTTTTAACCTTTTGTTGACTTGTTTTTACTTGGTTTTACCCTTTTTATTTGCCTGGCCAATGAGAAGTTTCTAGGCCTTGTATTACCATGATTCTGGCAAAATACCTGCAAAAATAAGTAATTTTGTGAGTTTAATAACCCACCTGGCTCTGAAACCTGAGCCATGCACATTGTTTGGTTTCAGCAATTATAGTTGGGAGCAGCAGCAAGGATTTTATCGATTCAGACAAAGGCCAATCTCCTCTGAAATTCTGCTTGGCTGTTAAAGGCTAACTGTGCCTTGATCAATAGTTTTCAGTTACTTTATCTAAAGCACACACGTTTATCACTGAAGAATGTGAGTGTCTCAGCCTTCCCTCAAGAACTCAGAGAAGTTTTATTTCTTACAGGCCCAGCTGTGAAAATCCCTGGTATCATTTGGATGTAACACAAAACACGAAGACATTCTGCAAACAGCTTCATTAACAGATGATAAATTAATGTCTGGCTCCTCATGGGGTGGCTCAGGGCTGGATGCCTTTCTCAGCACAAGGGAATCATTTTGTGTTGAATTCATGTGGATTTTCTTTTGTTGAGGATTGACAATAAAAGGGAATAATTTTGGATTGAATTCACGTGGATTTTCCTTTGTTGAGGATTAATAATAAAGGTTTATTTTACCTAAAATATCTATAGGTGGTCACACAATTCTTATGTGCCCATCAGTATTTACACAGCTTGAATTCTCTGAAGGGGTGAAAAAAATAAGAAATAATTACAGAAGAAGAATTTAAGGAGTTAATCTGGAGGGGTGGTGGGGGACGATAAACGACAGCAATACCGTGAAAACGGGAAGCGAAAAGTGAGAAAATCTCAGGCCAAAGTACTGAGTGTTGTAGATGCACAAAGAAATAGAAAGAAAAAAGAAAAAAAAATCCTTCCCAGGCATTAACTTTGCACTCTGGTGCAAAGCTGAGGCTGCTCCTCTTTTAAAATCAACATTTCGTGTGTGCAATCCCTGCTGGTGCTCACAGGGGAACTTCCCGTGCTCTCCCTGAACGGTCAAAGCTGAGGGCAGCAGTTTCACAGATAAAGTGATATCAGGCCATAAAGATAATATAACTTTGGAGCAAATACTCTGCAAAGAACTGTCTCCTCAGAGCAACTCCAAACAGTCTTAATCCTGAGTGCAAATAGTTAAAAATATTTGACGTATTAAAGTCAAACTTTGTGGAAATTAATTATAGTTTGACTTAACTCTTCCATTTAACCTACACAGGAAAATTTAAAATTTCTTAGCTGTCACCTACATTGAGCCTTTTCTTTTTGACACTTAAGGTTTTCCACTGAGTCATTTGGATCATTGATTATTTTAAATCCCCATTTTTGCCCACGCTAACAGGTAAATTTGTACAGGCTTGGCTTCCTCGTGTGCTGCTGAAAAGCCCCCATGAAGCACTAAGGAAAACCCGAGGAAAACACCTGAAAATTGAGAAATATTATTAAAAAATACTTGTATCAAAAGTGTTTCCTCGCTGAGACATCTTGTGGTGTGTGAGGCTTCCTGCAGCTCGTCAAAACGAAACAATCGGGTTGCAAATTCAAACGGAGACCAGGGGAGCCCGAGAACTCTCTGAGAGGCTTAAACCACACAGCTAAAAATCGCTTTTTTTAAACAAAAACTGCCTCATTGCAGCACTGGTGGGCTTATTCTCAGAGATTATTTTCAATTTGGTAAATATAAATATAAATATAAATAAAAATAAAAATAAACTATAACTATACATATAACTATACCTATAAATATAAATATTTTTATAAATATAAATAAATGTAAATGTAAATGTAAATGTAAATATTGCTGCTCTTTAGGTAAAGCCCACATTTGTTTTCATCATGCATTAAGATGAAGTTTCACTTTGTGGCACTGAAAATTCCTAACAACGAGTGATGCCCAAACTGCCCAAACAAGCAGATTCCTAAATGGGAATTCCCATTTTTTCCACGTTGGTTGTGATTTGGAAGAGCCCTGGTTACGAGTTCATAACTGAAGTGAGATTTGAATATAAAGAGGAATAATGAGCATTCAGAGGAAGGGTTGATCTCAGTGATCTGACAGAGGCACAGATTCCTGAAGCTGCTGAAATGCTGTGTAATTCAGGAAAATTATGTGTCTATTCTTCCTTCTCAAAAGAAAAGCTGAACAGAAATATTACCATTTATCAGCCATCAGGAAATCAAGGAAATCTCAGTCCTGAGCCTTGGGAGAATGGGCCTCGTTAGTGCTGCTGCTCAGAGCACTCATTTTCTCCATTACAGCGGAACAAAGAGAGATGCAAACTTGGAGTATTTTCATTTCTCTGCTCAATACCAAGCCCTGAGCCTTTCAAAATTCTTTATTCAGCCATGTATTTGAGTTTCCCTTCAAAATGAGCCCGAGACACAGCACTGACAATAGCAATCTGCATCTGGACATTTACATTTTTGTTGCATCTTGGGTTTGGTGCTGTTTTATGAGCTAAACTCTGCTCCCTGGAAGTGTTAACGGCCAGAAATAAGAGTTCAAACCTGAGATGCTCCCCAAAATGTCTCTGTTTTCATGAGCCTATCAGTGTTTCTGTGTACAACATGAACTACATCACCTAACACCTCCCACCATTTAACTATCTGAGTATTTGTGTAGATTGATTTTTCAAATACAGTCCCAATGATCAGCCTTCCTTTTGGAAACCTCAGGAATTAAGGATGGAAAAGCAAATTCCCTTCCTGCAGTCAGGTGGAAAAGGATCCAGAATATTGGAGCTCCCAGACCTGCCAGCAGATCAGAAGTTTTCCTTTCCTTTTAGAAATATTACTGAACTCACCCCAAACCAGAGACAGAAACATTTTTTGTCCCTGTCCCATCAGCATGCTAAAAGGATTTGTTTTAACATGGAAAAACCACATCCCTGGATGTTCCAGGGCACCCTGACACGGCTCGTCTCAGTAACCATTTCTTCACTTTCTATCTCAAATGAATTTTTTCCCTTTCCTTTAAGAGGAAATTGTGCTGGAAAGGCAAAGCAGCTGGACACCAGCAGGGAAGCGCAGCTCCACAATCTGCTGATTGAGGATTGATTCCTCTTCTTCTTGGGCTATTTGCAGCTGATGGATTTTTGGGATCTACTCCAGCTCTGTACCAAGGAACATTTTTGCCAATGGTCACATCATGACCTACAGATTTGTCTGCAAAAGCTCTGATTTAGCACATGAAAAACTGAACATTTATGGGCTGAATTGTAGGAAACATGCCATAGCAGGCCCTTGGCTGCCCTAATCTCTGAGAGGGGCCAGAGCAGCCCCAGGGTTTCATTGCCCCACACAACTGAAGGGTTAGAAAGGGAAAGGTATTGAATCCTGTCATACTGCAAACATCTGAAGCTGATTTTCCTTTCCAAGCCTGTGCACTCCATCACTTTAAGAAGCTGATTTTTAAAAGTGAGTTTTTAAGTACCACCCTGACCAAAGAGTATTTTTCTCAAAGTGCAAACACTTCTTTTTTTCTAAATAGGAAAAAAGCAGAACACAGTGTCTAATACAGTGGTACTAAGTGAACAAACCCAAGGGGAACCGTGCACAGGAGCTCTACAGCTTTGGAATAAAAATGTCCCTCCACAAGGGAGCAAGCCCTGAGTGAGTGTGAGCCCAGCCTGGAGACAGCAGAGTGTCCAAGTGTCCGTGGGTCAAATCTTTGATTCTTCCTCTCATCCAAAGCAATTCAGCCAACTCCCATCAAAAATCCCCTTCAAACCTGTCTGAGCACACCAGCTGAAAGATTATTATAAAATATCCTCCCAGCAGTGGGCTGCTTCTTTGTTAATACCAGCTATTCCATTTGGATAAACCCCGGGATTAATGGTGTTTTTCTGTGTGCAACACAAATCTTTGCAGCTTTACATAACATTTTGTTCCTTATAGGAGGGAGATAGGGCCATGAAAATCCATTTGCAGAAGCTCCTTTCACCTAAGTGTACATTTAGTAAATAAATTTCATCCATTTTATATATATTTATACTAATAGATTGGTAAAAGCATTCAGATCAATTCACATTATTACTCAAAAGAAGTGTTTAAGATAAGCCAAGAATTAAACATTTTCTAATTGCATAATGAGGTGCAAAATTCACAAATTGTGAATTGTAAACAAAATGTAAACTCTTTGTAAAACAAGTCTATCTGTTGCTTGAAGTACAGGAAGGTGAGCAGAGCCTAATTCCCACCTTTATATCTGCATTATTATTTTCCAAGCTAAAAAAATATGCAAAAAAGAACAAAGAAGCAGAGCTTTGTTGTGTAGCATCACATGGAGTCTGAACAGCACCATACCACAAGAATTTGTGTTTTATGCATAATTTATTATGTTGTAGGCACCTACAATAAAAAAAAATGTAAAAAACCTTGATTTAGTAAAAAAACTCATTCAGAAACAAAATATCCAATTTTTTGGGTTTTTTTTTTTTTTAAGACAGCCCAGTGACACAGGATTGAGGATTCAGAGGGGAACTGGTCTATCCTTCAAAATTGGTCTTCTGAAGGTTTTTGCACTGTGGACCTGAGGTAAAATCAAACAGAAATAATGTCATTGTTCCTCTGAGAGCCAAGCAGCTTAATTAGATTACAGTTACACAAAAATCATTTGATTCATCTCTGATTACGTCTACAATGAAATCACAATAGAAATTATTCTTTGGATGACACCAGATCAAAAGACCACCGAAGGATTGTCTTCCTTCATAACTCAGCAAGAGTAAAGCATGTTTTGGGTGTTATTATATGGAGTTTCACAGAAAGGAAACGGGGTATTTGTAAATAAATTTTATATATTTTACATATTCTTACTAAAAAATATTAGTAAATACTAATATAAGTGAATAAGTTTTATATATTTTACATATTTTTACTAATAAATATTAGTAAATGCTCATATAAATTTTATATATTTTACATATTTTACTAATATTAGTAAATACTAATATAAGTAAATAAATTTTATATATTTTACATATTTTTACTAATAAATATTAGTAAATGCTCATATAAGTAAATTTTATGTATTTTACATATTTTACTAATATTAGTAAGTACTAATATAAGTAAATAAGTTTTATATATGTTACATATTTTTACTAATAAATATTAGTAAATACTAATATTAGTAAATAAGTTTTTATATTTTACATATTTTACTAATAAATATTAGTAAATACTAATATAAATAATTAAATTTTATATAATTTACATATTTTTACTAATAAATATTAGTAAATCCTAATATAAATAAATAAATTTTATACATTTTACATATTTTTTACTAATATATATATAGTAAAAGCAGCAAGGTGGTGCAGCAAGGTGATTTTTGGGCAGGGCTGGATTTGGAGGAAGACTCTGCAGGGTGATTCTCAGTTATTTTCAAGTGGTTACTCATACAGGAACGGGGCTGTTGCTCAGCCCCTTGACCTGGTCAGTCCTTTTCCAGGAGCACAGAGGGAAGGGCAGCACAGGGATGGTTTCCCTGCGAGGTCACTGGCACTGCTTTGGGCTCTGAGTCAGGCCAGGATGTGCTGCCTTTCCCATTCCATCCTCCCCAGAGCACACCGAGTGGTGGGATGAGCATGGCTGGGGTAACAAAGACATGGAAGAGGTGCTGATGAAAAGGGCACTGATGGAATAAAAGGGTTTTCTTTCCTTTCATAAAATTCCAGGCTGGGTCTGACACAGGGGGTATTTTTTACCATCATGTTCTGACTAGTTCTGAGCGCTGGGCAGGAATGGAACATGCAGTACCAGAGTCCAATTTCATTATTCATCAGAGAATTTCTGCCTAATATCCAATCTAAACCTACGCCCTTTCAGTTCAAAGCCATTCCCTGTGTCCTGTCCCTCCATCCCTTGCCCAAAGTCCCTCTCCAGCTCTCCTGGAGCCCCTTTAGGCTCTGGAAGGGGCTCAAAGATCTCCCCAGAGCCTTCTCTTCTCTAGGCTGAACAATCCTAATGCTCTCAGCCTATAAATGAAACAGAGCACTAACTAAAGATACTAATTTTAAAAAATTTTGTCTCTATGTAGTCTTCTACAATATTACTACATGGAAAATCTGCATTACATTTTAAAAAGGTAAATAGCTGTATTTAGAAAATGTCGGTTTTTGTCCATCTAGACTGGGATGTGAAAGGGCTGCTGTCCTCCACCAGGTTTGGAGAAAATGCTTTACACACTGTGAGACAAGCCATGCCTGTATGGAATACCACCAGCACTAATGAGCCCTGACTAATTTACCTTCCTCATATTGCTGTGACGTCGCTGCTACATTTATGCAGCAGATGGGGCTGCGGTGACTCAGCCTCTGTCACTTTTGGGGGTTTTTTGGAGAACTACCTAGAGCCATGCCTCATTCTCTGGGAAACGTCCAGAGATAAAAGACACATAGTCTGAAAAATCATTGTGTTTTCCCCAGGAGCTAAACCAAGTTCTCTTTCCTCAGTCTCTGAGGGACTTGGTGACTTCGTTTTCACGCTTGGGAAAAGCATCTCCTGTCATAACTTTGACTTTTCGCAACAAGTATCATGGAAAATTATAATGAGCTCTATCAACAATGAAGGCTTCACAGAGTTTATTTCCAATCATTAAAAATTAGTAGAGACTACAGGCAGGATCAGGGCAGTATGTTTATATATACATACATACATACATACATATATTTATTTATTTATTTATATACACACCCTAGAGAATTCTTTTAGTAATGGCACAAAGGCATTATTTTCCAGGTAAAATTGCAGAAGTAGGAACAAAATTACCATCCCCTCTGCCCTGCAAGTGTATCTCTCCATTGCTTTCAATACTGTTTATCTTATTTCATTTAAAAAAATTAAAGTTTCTGTAGCAGCTTTTTTTTTTTTTTTGCTAAAATTCTGGAAGACTGGGAGGAAGGCGGATTACTCTTAGCGAATGCAAAGTGTAGGGAGGGGAAAGACTGAAGTGTAATTTTCGGCTCCATGATGCAAATAAATGCAAAGTTTAATGAGGGGAAGGATTAAACTTAATTTTTGACTCCATGATAGGGGCAAATGCAAACTTTATTGAGGGGAAGGATTAAGCTATTAACTTTGGGCTCTATGAGGGGACTGAATGTAAGGTGAAGTGGGGAGAGCGATTCTAGGGTCAACTCTCGGCTCCGTGAGGGGAGTGAATGCCAAGCGTAGCGAGCGGAAGGATTAAACTGTTAACTGTCGGCTCCACGAGGGAAGCGAGAGAAAGCGCAGTTGAGGGCAGGATTAAAATATTAACTTTGGTCCCTTCCCAGCAGCAGCGCAGGCGCGGGGAGCACCCATCCTGCCGCCCCTCCCCTCAGCGCCCAGCGCCCAAGATGGCGGCGGCGCTGAGGCGGCCCCTCCTTCCCTCCCCGCGCCCGCGCTGCGTCACCGCTCCCGCCCTCTCCCTCCCCGCCGCCATTGGCCGCGGGGCTCGCGGGGCGCAGCCAATGGGCGGCGGCGCCCAGAGCGAGGCTGGCCCCGCTCCCCCCCTCCCAGCCTCGCTCGCCCCGTCCCTTCCCCCGCTCGGCGGCACCGGCGCGTTCGGGCCGCCGGGACCGGCCCGGGCCCGCTCCGAACCGCCCTCTCCGGGCCCCGCTCCCGCCCGCCGCACCGCGCCCGGCCCCGCTCCGGGCCCCCACACCCGGCCCCGCAGCGGCGCCCCCTCGCCCCGGCCCTTCCCGGCTCGCCGAGGCCGAGAGCGGGCCCGCCGGGCCCCCGGCGCGTTCGGGCCCGGGCGGAGGCGGAGGGGCCGCGCTCCTCCCTGGCCGCCCCCGCCATGGCCGACAACGAGAAGCTGGACAACCAGCGCCTCAAGAACTTCAAGAACAAAGGCCGCGACCTGGAGGTGAGCGCGGCGGGGCCCGGCCGCGGCCCGGCCCGCCCTGAGCCGCGGGGAGGCGGGAGCGGCGCTGCCGGGCGGGGAGGGAGGGCAGGCCGGGCAGGGAGGGAGGAAGGAGCCGCCGAGGCCGCGCTGCGGGCCGGGCGCGGCCGGGCCCGGGGCCGTCTGGCGAGGGGCAGCGGCCGGGCCCGGGGGCTCCCGGCGAGGGGCAGCGGCCGAGCCCGGGGGCTCCCGGCGAGGGGCAGAGGCCGGATCCGCCCGGGTCGCTCCGGGGCCCCTCGGGCCCGGCAGCGGCCGCGGCTCCTCCCGGGCGGCCGCGCCCGCCGGGGCTCGGCCCGGCCCTGGCCCAGCGGCCCCGGTGCGGCGTGGGCTCGCCGGAATTGCTGCAGGAACGATCTCTCCGAGCGGCCCCTAAAAGCCTGAGTCAGGATTAGGGCCCGGTTGGGTGTTCTGCTGCGTGTCTCCAGGATACGTAATGAAATAAATAACGCCCCAACTTTCATAGCAAGATTATTTTTTTTAAAAAAACATTTTTTATCTCTCTGTGGTTTTTTTTATATATTTCTGTTTTCTGCTCAGATAGTTGAGAAGCCGTTCTGGCTTGTAGCACAGAGCCCCTGAACTTTTTGGTGGTTCAATTATTTGAGCTGCGAAGGTGCTTCCCAAACACAGCAGGATACATAATTAACTTGGGGTTTCCTCAGGAAATAGTCAAATTTTAAAACTAGGTATCAATCCTCACCTTTAAACACTCGGCCAGGAGTGCTGGTTGGAGCTTAAAATTGTCTGTTCAGGGTTCTGGACAAGAATTTTGGTGTTCTCATGGCTGCTTTTTACTGGCCTCAAAGTGTCCCTTGTGTTTTCCATAATATTCCAGTCTTATATATGAAGACATGACAATGTTTCAAAAGTAAAAACTCCTTTATGTTTCCTGTATTAATTTAAACATCAGCCAAGTTTCCCAGAAGTCTGTAGCACCTGGCTTTTTAACCTGTCCAGTTAGATTGATAAAACGGTTTATTACTCAGTTATGTCCAAACTTTTGGCAAAAATATTGGGAGTGGGAATAATAAATTGCTCTGTTTGCTGGCAGGGTTGTGAGGTAACCCCTTGCCTTAGATACTAATTTATTTTTATATCAATTTTGTTACCACTGAGCAGGCAGTTATAGGAAGGCATCTTTAGGAATGCACACAGGATGTGCTGTTACAGTGAAAAATGGGATTCCTGAGTAGACACAGGCTGGAATTCAGGTGCTTTGGTGCAGCGTTTTAGGGGAAAAGGGCTGAGGCAGGGAAGGTTCAAGATGGACACGCAGGTAACACCACGTGGGAGTGTGTCAGAAGCTCTTCAGTCATATTTTATTATTTGCTGCAGCACTGAAATGCCTTTTTCCACAGCCCAAACCCGCTGCTGGGCCGTGTTAAATTTTAGAGAGTGACATTTATCCAGCAAATCCTGGAGCACATGCCTGCTCCCTAAAATAACCACGGTGCAGGGCTATTTTTCATACAATAGCTCAGGCTTCTGGCTGTCCCTGCTGCTCAGTAACTGCTTACACATCACACTGGCCATCAGGCTGGGGGAGCTGCTGGTGCCCACTCCCAGCCAGCCTCCAAAATCCAGCTTGCAGGGCTGCTTGGGCTGAAAGTTGTGTATTTATTTGGCAGAGGAAGCCAACATTTGATCTTTATCTCCTTCACTCCTCCCCCTTTTTATCTGTGCTGAAATTCTCGTTGGCCCTGGGTTGTTTTTGCAAAGCCGTCGTTTTTTTAAAAATTTTCCATGACAGTTTACCCCTAGAGAAATGAGAAATCACCCTAATTTTGGTGAGTGCCAAATGGAGAGATTTCTAGAGGTTGTGAGAGGTTGCCATGCTGTGAATTGCAAACTTCCTAAAAATGTTATCTCTTAATTCCATGTGCTCAGATCAGTCCATTGACAGTTACAGTTCCTGTCACATTGTCCTTGCCTTCCAGGTTTTACATATTCACAGGAAGTTCTTGTATTTCTGACCAAAATCAGGGATTTTCCTGCATTTTATTCCCTAAAGTACCAAACATTTATTCACCTTTTTAGATATTTGGTCTCTTTCCCCCAATATGCTTCTAAAAACACAAATTCTGGCCTGGAAAAAAGAGGGGGAAAAAGAAAACAACCCCCAACACAAGCACCTGTTTTACATAAGATGTTTGACAAAATTCCTTCATATGCTGAAGTCTTGGGCAAACATTTCCTGCACGGGCACGTTGTAAATAATTGCTGCCATGTGTTTGGAGATGACAGATTGCTGGTGACACTGGCAATTGAGGGATTCACTGGGAGCAGGAATCTCCAGGAAATCCTTGTCCTGTCCCTGCTTTCTGCCCCTGCCCAAAGGAATACACGGTGTAATAAAGTTTTTAATGGTGGGAGAGCAGTAAATTGGAGCTGAGGCAGCATCTCTGGGGGGAATTGAAGATTTCTGGGCAGTGCTTGCAACATTTTTTTAGGGTCTTCAAGATTTTAGAGCTGTGGGGGAAAAATAGAATTGGTTCAGCACAAAGAGGAGTCTTAAAAACTGCAGAAGTGGCCACAGATTTTAACGTCCAACCCCAAAGCCTGGCTTGAAGAAGGGCTTATCTGGAGTGTGATATTAAATTATGCAAATACTGATCCATTAGGGAGCAGGATAAGGTGACTTTTTTCATCTTCAGTGAGGAACAGGTTTTGCTTGAGCTTTTTTTTCCCCTTGGATGAGAAGGGCTGAGCTGGTTTTTACTGGTGATTGTGGGGATGGCTGTGCTGACACCCATCCAACCTTTGTTTTCAATGGTGATACCACAGATCTTGGAATTAAATACCAGATCTTCACTATAGAGGCCAGATAAGTCCAAATTGTTCATTGTGGCTGTGCTAGAGTTTTCTGGACAAATTGAGTTTAAATAATGCCTTTTTAGTCCTCCATTTAGGGGTCTTGATTTGGGAAGGTTTGCAGAGTTTTGGGGTGTTTTATTTGCTTCATTCTCTTTCACCTGGTGATTTAACATTTGATTTTCTCTTGGTGATTGTTGCCTGCTGCAGCATTGCAATCTGACTGACATTTAGAGGCTTTTTTTGACATGAAATAAAAAATATTTCCCGCATTTTATTTCTCTGGAAATCTTGGAAGAATCTGCTGAATTTTTTCTCCCCTGCCTCACCTGTGTTGCTGGGCAGGAGATGAAGGATTGCTTGAACAGTGCCAGCACAGGAGAGGTGTTAAATAGAGATTTCTGCTCTGCAATTGAGAGATGCATGAAGGGAAATGATGATAATTCCGTGATGCAGAGCACTTCAAAACTAATTTTGGAGCAGCCATTGCATCAAGATGCTTGAAGATCAGTAATGTCAGGATTTTAAGAGTTGCCAGCATCATTCACTGGACTTCAAAAATACCAATATTTTTGGAGAACACCAAGGAAGCTCCAGGGGAGTGAAGGAAAGGTGGTGGTGTGAGATATATTGAATATTGCAGGTACTTTGAAGCTTTTCAACCCTTTCTGTATCCCACACAAAATAGTCTGCTTGGGATTAAATATGGAAGAACTGAAGGAGAGCAGGAATTTCACTCAGTGAGATAAAAATAGGCTCCTTTAAGCTGACTTGGAGTTCTGTGGTGAAGCTCATCCATCTTGTCACTTCCAGATGATACTGAGATATTTGTTTTAGGCATTTTCTCTGCCATGCACAGCTTCTCCAGGAAAAATGGGCCTGGTGGCACGTGTAATGTCATATTGATTTTTATTTTTTATCTGGAACTCAGACTCCCATTTCCATTCTGAAGTTGGTGAGATGTGACCTCTGGGGGTATCTTGGGTTGGTTTTATGATCCCAAAGCGTTTTTATCAGTGCTCTCTAGAGCAGATTTCATTGCTCCACTTTGGAATTGAGATAGGATTTGTATAGGAGGGGGGTAATGGATGGAGGAGGGCCTGAATCACTGGCTATAACTGAGGAAAAATAGTCTGGTTTCAGCTGTCTATTCCCTGTGGGGTGTGTTCTGTTTTTATTTGGAGTCCCAGACCGCACTGGTGCTGGTAGCAACTTCCTGGGAAGGAAGGAAGGAAGGAAGGATGGCACAACCAGCTCATCTTTTATTTACAATAACTGTTGGCTTTGCAGTTCCCCAACAGAAACAATGTGCCCTTGGAAACCATTCCCTGGCATGAGGGCAGCAGCCAAAGTTCTACAGTTACTCCTGTGCTGGAAGTGTAGAAATTGAGTGGAACATTTTATAACAGCAAAAAAAAACCCACCCCAGCCAGGAGTGAGCACAGGCTGAGCTCCTGATCCCTTCAGGGAGGGGATCCCACTCCAGGATCCCATTCCCAGATCCCATTCCAGGATCCCACTCCAGGTGTGTTTAGGAAGGGCTGGTGCATCCCAGCTGCTTGAAAAGCCCCAGAATGTCCCAGGATCCTGCAGGCATCGCTACCACGAGATTTTAATGATAAGCTGAAGGGCTCAGTCATGACTAATGGTCAGAAATAGCCCTTATGATAAATCTGAAGCTAAATATAATTGAAAAAAGGAGGATGGAGGGAGGGGTGGCCATCGCGGGCCGACAGAAATAGATCGGATCATTTGATTTTTGATGTAGCAAATGACAAACAGGATCCTGAGAGAGCCACGTGAATTCCTGACCGAGTGGGCCATGTTTCTCAGCTGGAGCCCTTGCCAGGCCTCCCTGAGCTCGGCTGTAAGGCCCTTTCTGGTCCCAGTGGTTTCCTGTGGTGCTGGGAGCTGATTCACATCGCTCAGATCTCCCCCAGAGCAGAAGGAATCACTCCCCACGTGCCAGGGCACCACCATCCCTCATCTCTGCCCTTTGAGCTGCTCTCCAAAAGCTGCACAAGTCCATCTGGGCTCTGCTGGGCATTTTACTTTCTCCAGACTCTTCCATCTCTAGCTGGGGGGGTGGCACTGGGAAATCCCGTGGCAGAGCTGACTTCAGTTCCCATTTGTTGTGCTCTTCCTCCTCCTCAGAGGATGAGCAGTGCCAGGCTGACCTGTAACTGTTCTGTCAACAGACTCTGTGTACACAGAGAGTGATTTTAGTGGAGCCAGCCTTTGGGAAATCGTGCTTCAGAGTGACTTCACTGCTGGCTTGTCTTTCATGTGAAGGCTTTTGTGACCCCAAGGTGTGCAGGCAGGAATTCAGCAAGGGCCTGGCAGCTGGCAGGAGGGAGAACATTCTTCTTGTCCCAGCAGAGGATCCTTTCAAGTCTGATCACCTGCAGATAGGATTTTATAAGTAAAGAATTTTCTAAATGATACAGAGTTTTCTAAATTACACATCTGAAGATTTTTATTGTTCTGGTCCCGCTCAGTTCTCTCTGTGTCAGCAGCAGCTTTGCTGTGAGCAGGAGTGTCACCCCTGGGGTCTGGAAGAGCCACCCTTCTCCCAGGGCAGCTTTTGGGTGGGAATGCTGATTTTGCTGGTCCTTTGGGAAGGTGTTCAAAGCCCTCTGAGATCATCAGGGGCGTGGTGCAGTTCTGCAATCTGATTATCAGAGGCTTTCCTCACATTGTTTTATCTTGGATGTGCCAGATCTGTGGAGTTTGGAGAAACTCCCCTGAGCATTTGAGAGCCTGGAGTACCTAAGGCAGGTGGAAGCTGCAGCAGAATTGGAAGTGCTGGGTGGGATCCAGCAGTGGCTCAGCTTCTCCTGGAGCTCAGAGGAAGATCCCTGCAGTGATTCCTGCCTTCCCTGTGCTCTTCAGAGCTGCATCCATTGTCCTGGGGGATATCACCACAGCCCTGAGGATCTCACAGGGCTTTAACACCTTCCCAAAGCACAGGGCAGCAAAATCAAGCTCCCTTTGGGTGGGATTGCTGATTTTGGGAGAGGAATGGCTCTTCCCAGACCCCAGGGTGACACTGCTGCTCCCAGCAAAGCTGCTGCTGACACAGAGAGAATTGAGTGGGACCAAAACAAATATTACAACAAAAAAGAAGCCTCGGCTCCTCTGTCCTGGCTGTCCCAGGTTGCAGCAGCTGCCCCTGGCACTTTGCCTTCTCCAGAGCAGGAAGCTGTCCCTGGGGCAGGTTGGATTTTCCGCTCAGCCCCTGCAGAGCAGCAGGAACCATCCCTGCTTTGCCACTTTTTCCTCTCCTTACCCTTTTTCTCTGGGGAGCTGCAGTGTCGCGCTCAACTGAAATTTGATCTGATGAACTGCACCTTCTTTTTGATAAGAATAACGAAGAAAAATGCTTTGAAAGTGAGGTTTTAATGCTTATCTTCACATCTTGCTGTTCAGGAGGTTCCTTTTCCTTCTGTCCTGTGCTCAGCGACTTCCAGCTTTCCCTGGGCTTGTCACAATAAAAATGGAATTGTTTGGAGTTTTGCTGTTCTCATTCGCTGTAGAGTTCAAATAAAATCACTCCAGACTGATTTATTTCTGTTTTCACTGCAGCAGCACAAGCAGCAATAAACCAATTAATGTATATTTACAATTGTTGTTTTACTCTGAGTACTGGCAATGGCAGCTGTAGAGAAATGGCAAAAAATACTGCTCTTAGAATGTCCAAGGTTCTAATTTGTAAATGGTAGCTCTGGAACTCAGCTTTGCTTGCAGGGTCTCTTAATTTGAGCTTCTTTATAAAGTTATTTTACTGTTAGATTGCCATGGTTCTTTTAATGCTTTTGGTGCTGTTTTATGCACAGCTCCTTTCCATTTTGCCCTTTGAAAAATATGGTTTTATTCCTTTTTCCCTCAACTTCAAGACTCAGGAGAATGTTTTAGTATGAAATAACAGAAATATTGTAGTTATTTCAATTTCTTGTAGGAGCTCTACTTTTATAATGAAAATTAAACCCTGTGTGTAAAAGTTCTGTTTAAAGTGCATGAACTGAAATAGTTGTACAAGAACTTTTTAAATTGATCTAAATTCAGATTATAATTTTTTTTAATCTTTATTTTTTCCAGACTATGAGAAGACAAAGAAATGAAGTTGTCGTGGAGTTGAGAAAGGTGAGATGACCCAGAGTTTTTACTCTTTTATTTTATAAAATTATTCTCACCAAGTGGGATTTGACTTTGTTGTTACTCTGATAAAATGTAAGAGTTTTCGTTAAAGACTCAAAAGTTCTGAAGTTATGGGAGTTCCACAACTTTTGTCCTGCAAACCAGGGGTTCATTTGTAACCTAATTAAGGGACTCCTCCTTGCACTTCTAGAGGTTTTTAAAGGTTTGATTTTTCCTTTGAAAATCAGCTGTTCCTGCTCATCTGCAGGCAGAAAATTATTTCCTTACAATTAAGTGTGGAAGAGTGTGAAGGTAAAACTGGAATTGTTGGAAAAAAGGAATCACAACTGGAATTATTTTTATTCTGAGCTGAACAGAAAACCTCTGGGAATTGCTGTGTCCTGTTAGAAATGATGACAAATAAACTGGAATGTTGATGGATGTGTGCACATCAAACTTCCAGCACAAGTTGGATGCAGGATTTCTTAGGAAGAATTCCCAAAATGTGCTTCTCTGGGCAGTCCTTTGCAACTGTTTTTGGAAAATTTAAGTGTCAGTGATGGTGTATTCATGATTGTTTGAAACAGAACACCCCACTCCCCCTAAATCCAAGTTCTAAAGGTATTCCATCATTTTTCTCTTTAAGAACAAAAGAGATGAGCATCTCCTAAAGAGAAGGAATGTTCCCCATGAAGATATCTGTGAGGATTCTGATATAGATGGGGACTTCAGAGTGGTAAGAATTACCTTGGCAATAATTTCTTCTTTTTTTGCATCCTTAAAAGACATTTGGAATTTCTAACTGCTTCTTGTCTCTGTTTTCCAGCAAAACACTTCTTTGGAGGCAATAGTACAGGTAAAAACTATTACATTGTTTGAATATTCTTCATGGCATCATGACAGATGTGTGAAAAATCTATTTTGTCTTATTTTAGAATGCTTCAAGTGACAACCAGGGTATTCAGTTAAGTGCTGTGCAGGCAGCAAGGTAAGAACACACTTTCCTCAAATATCCTGATTTTAGTCTTATTTTACCATGCTCTTAATGTCAGAAAATGTGTCCTAGCTTAAGTGAAATTGTATTAATGAAGTGATTTTTAAGAGGAAAATAGAACTTTAAAGAAATCAGAATAGACAGACCTTGTAAGTAATGTGGATTTCCTTCACATGTAAATACCTGGATTTATTTTGGTGCAAACTTGATGCTTCTCACAGAATAAAATTCACAGAGTAAAATACACACTTTAAAGGTCTGTAAAATCTTTGGCTTTAAGTGCAGAAAGAGCTGAGTGTCTCCTTTTGTAGGAGTTGGAGCTGAACAACTCTTATCTTTTATTTTCCTCACTGGTGACAAACTTCCAAAGGGGAGAAAGCATGGAATGAAATGGATGTAATGGCTTTGCTTTTCCAGTGGCTCCATAACTTCACTTTGGGGGGTTATTTTCACTTAAAGAAGAGGAAACAAATCCTGTGGGTCTGTGGGAGGAGGAGAGAAACCCTCGGGAGGGAATTCCCAGCCCAGCAGGAGCAGTTTGGTTGCTGGGGCTCCATTGGAGATTCCCAAACTCAACCACAGAGAGCCTTTACTGACCAGCTCCAGTGGCAGCACTGATCCCTTTTTGAGGGGAGGGTTGGATTAAACAATCCCCTGCTCCTTTCCAGGCAGGATTTGTCAGTAATTTGGATTTTTGTCCATTTTCCTGCAGGAAGCTGCTGTCCAGTGACCGCAATCCACCCATCGACGACCTAATAAAATCAGGAATATTACCTATCTTAGTGCACTGTCTTGAAAGAGATGACAAGTGAGTACTGCACCAATTCTTGCTGTTCAGCTGCTGTGCCCAGATCTGAGTGCTAACACCTGTGCTTTTTCTTTGTCTGCAGTCCTTCCTTACAGTTTGAAGCTGCGTGGGCCCTGACAAACATTGCCTCTGGAACCTCGGAGCAAACCCAGGCTGTAGTTCAATCCAGTGAGTCCTGCAGGGGGGATCTGCTGCCATCCACTCCTGGGGTTTGGCTGGGATCAGTTGGGATCAGGTTGTCAGTGCCCTGAAGGAGCTGCTGCCAGGTGTTCACCTCACACACCTGCTTTTGCCTTCATTTCCTCAGGGTTTAAACCCACTTGGGTTTCCTAATGGTGAACAACAGCTGGAAACTCAAAATATCTTAGCAGAGTTGATACTGCTGGCTTCCAGTTTTCAAATTTGAACAACAAAAGCAACAAAAAACTTGGAATAAAACCAGACAACCCCTCTGAAAAGCTCCCTGTTGTGAAGAGGGAAGAATATTCACAGATCAGAGGGTGCCTGATGCTGAACTCTTCCAAAATTAAGTTGAATTACAAAACCTGTCCTTCCTATTTTGAGACATCTGAAACGTGGGAAGGAATTGTAGTTGGAATCTGAGCTACCAGGCAAAGCAAACTTTGTTCTGGGCTCCAAGCACATCCTGAAGCAGAGCTTCTGTTGCTAAATCAGAACTAAGTGGGCAGGGTTTTAATTGAGTGAACAAACCAGAGCTTCTTGAAGAATCAAAGATACAGTGAAATGAGTTTTTCCTAAAAGTTAAGAAAAAAAAATATCCAAAAATTACGTTGGCTGCAAGATCAGTTGCTTCTATTTTTGCAAACTTGGTTAAGAACCTGTGAACTTTGATATAATTTGATTTTCACTCTTACAGGATGTACCTTTGATAATATTTTTATCTTTTTCTCCATCCTCTTCCTTTCCCAGTTGCAACATGAGTTTTCTTTGGGAAATCTAATTAATAAATAATCTATCCCACCCCTGATCTAGAACACTTTAAATCTAATTTATCAGTGGATTGAGCACTTTTTCAGTGATTTCTGTAGGTCTGTATTGCACTCTGTTCATCTGTTTAATAGCTGTGACAAAATTATGATTTATTTCAATTTAAAAGATTTTTTTGTAATTTTTCCATAAGAATTTATGAATCTGCTTGCTGGAGATGTTTTTTCTCCTTGCATACAGACACTGTAAATACCTTCATTTGCAGGAAATTACAATCCTGCTGATTAGGTGTTTCTCTAGTAAACACATGATTTACATTAAGAAAAAAATCTAACTAAAAATTTCAAATTTCTCTTGAAATTTATGAAATAAATGGGTTCTTTACAGACTGGGCTGTTATGTAAGCAAGCACCTCAGTGCTGGGGGAGAATAAAACAGAATTAATTATGTAAATGTGGATTTCTTTCCTGCCCTCTTCCCACATTCCCAGTCCTTAATTCCCACTCCATTCCTGCTTATTCTCCAGTTGCTTCATTGGAGTTTGGTCTCTGTTGTTCCTTTGCACTTGGGGCTGCTGCATAACTTAGCAGAGAATTTCTGAATTCAATAAATGGAGCTAAATTTGGATCCTGACAAGCTTCAGTAAACTTGAAACTTGCAAACAAATTAAATGTCAGGGGTTTAATAGTCTCAAGTGCAGGCTCTGTGAGGATATGCAGCAAAGGAAGAATCATTGCAGTGTTTTATTTTAGTATCACCTGGGAAATTAGTGAAGCTTTGACCAGTTCTTAGCAGGAAAACAAAGTCTCATGTGAGAGTTTTTGCTCTTTAGAGATGCATTTTTAACCATTTCCCTGGGTTATTTTTGTACCTTCCAGATGCTGTGCCGCTTTTCCTGAGACTGCTGCATTCACCTCATCAAAATGTTTGTGAGCAAGCAGTGTGGGCTTTAGGAAATATCATAGGTGGGTCTTGCTCCTGCCAGCACCACCCTCTGGGGCTGGTTTATTATTATTTATTGTTATTATTCCTGCCACTATCACCCTCTGGGGATGTTTTATTAATTATTGTTACTCCTGCCACCACCACCCTCTGGGCATGTTTTATTATTGTTTGGAAATTTTTTCAAGGAATCTTCAGGAATATTTTGGGCTCTCACAGTTCTTGGTGGTCTGG
>JAWMRF010000016.1:1720422-1734735 GCA_035221435.1 Sphenopsis melanotis | reverse complement strand
GGGGTCAGCTCCGCTCTTCCATCCCCTGAGCCTCGGAGAGGGGTCAGCTCCGCTCTTCCATCCCCTGAGCCCCGGAGAGGGGTCAGCTCCGCTCTTCCATCCCCTGAGCCTCGGAGAGGGGTCAGCTCCGCTCTTCCATCCCCTGAGCCCCGGAGAGGGGTCAGCTCCGCTCTTCCATCCCCTGAGCCTCGGAGAGGGGTCAGCTCCGCTCTTCCATCCCCTGAGCCCCGGAGCGGGGTCAGCTCCGCTCTTCCATCCCCTCCTGTCCCTCCTGCCCCGGAGCGGGGTCCCCTCCGCTGCTCCATCCCCTGAGCTCCGCAGCGGGGTCAGCTCCGCTCTTCCATCCCCTGAGCCCCGCAGCGATTCCCGCCGCTGGCACCGAGGGACCTTCCCGCTGAGCTCCGCCATCGCAGCGCCACAAACCGCGCTCCTGCGGGCCCGGCCCTGCCCTCCCTCCATCCCTTCCCTCAGTTCCGTCCCTGCTCTCCCTCCCTTCCCTCCCTCGGCTCCATCCCCTCCCTCAGCTCCGCCCGTGCCCGCCCCCGCTCCCGCCATTGCCATTTGAGGGCCGCGGCCGTTACCGAGCGGGGCGGCGAGAGCGGCTCCATCGCAGAGGAGCTCCCTCAGAGCGGCTCCATCGCCCAGCGAGCTCCCCGGAGCGGTTTCATCGCCGAGCAGAGGAGCCCGGAGCGGCTCCATCGCCGGGCGGAGCTCCCGGGAGGGCCCAGGCGGGTGCTGAGGGTCCCCGCAGCCTGAGGGGCTCGGCCCGGTGAGCGCCGCCCTCCCGGGACACCGCGGGGTCGGGGCCGCTTTTCTCGTATTTCAGCTCGTTGCTGTCGCTGTGACTCGCAGGTTTCAGGTGTGGATCCTTTCCCTGTGACTGGCAGGTTTCAGGTGTGGATCCTTTCCCTGTGACTCGCAGGGTTCAGGTGCGGATCCCTGTCCCAGCCCCTCGTGCAGGGACGGCGCCCATCGATGGCCGTGTCCGGAGCTGCCGGGGACAGCTCGAGCTGTGCTCCTCGCTCTGGCCCCACTGCCCGGGCTGTGCGGTACAGAACAGGTAAATGCTCATGGCCAGAGGCTTTGACAGAGTTAAAGGGATGTTAAAGATGATAGAGATAGTCTTGGCAATGGAATCGAAAGATAGAGGGGGATATAGAATCATGAAGTACACTGAGGGTATTGAAAGGGACCCTCAAGGATCCAAACTCCTGGCCCTGGTTTCTACTGCTGTCTTGAAGTTTGGTGTTAAAATTCCCAGCACAGGTTCCTGATGTAAACGTCTTGATTGAAGTGATGCCTGTACCAGTCTTGAAACATCTCTGAGATGGAGGCAGAGTATGAAAGTTGAGTGAAAATTGCTGTGGGTTTCTTACAAGCCAAGGCTGGCACTGAATTCCTTCTGACATTAAGGAGCAGAGACGCCCCTGGCTGTGCTTGGTTTGTGCTCAGCAGTGTCACGGTCCTGCAGGAGGGAGCAGATGTTTCCTGTGCTGGCCAGGAGCAGCAGGAGCCTGGCAGCTCCCGTTCCTAGGGGGCTTTGCCCTTGGAATGGGCTGTCACAGCCACTTTCCAATGCCAAATTCACCTTTTGAATCCCTCACAGGAGAATGGGGGTGAGATTGTGCTCTAAAGCAATTATTTATCCACCTACACACTGATGGCTGCTGTATTCCACAGCAGTGTGGATGCTGTGGTAGATAAAGGCAGCATTTCCCAGCTTCCTGCTGCCTTTTTTTCCCCTGGAAAACTTTTTTGTTCTCTGCTGAACTCTGTGGTTTCTTCTGTGTCCTTTCTGTTGTGTTCCCAGTCTGTTTCCAGTCTGTTCAATCCAGCCTGCAGGTGGAAATCAATCAGTAAATGAACATTTCCTCCGTGCTGCTGCCAGTTTCCACCTTTTCCTTTGTGCTGCAGGGTGACAGGGCAGCTGTGCTGCAGCATTTTAAGGACCTTGGTGGTACCCTGGAGCACAAGAAAGCAGCTCTGCTGAGCGTGCTGGATGAACTCAGCAGCCACATTTCAGAGAAATACGATCCCCTCATGGAGGAGGTGGAAAACCTGAAGCTAGGAGTGAGTGAGCTACAGGAGCTGCACTTGGCTCTTCAGAAAGAGGGGTCCCTGCTGCTCTTCCTGGAGAAGATGAACGAGCTGCAGCTGTGGCTCCACCTGAACCTGTGGAGATCCATCCTGGGATGGAGAAGGTGCTGCAGGAGACGTGGTCTGCAAGTGAAATCGGGCAGGTGCCCAAGATCCACACTCCAAGGCTACACCTGGCTCACAAATTCAAACAGCAGCATCTGCACTCCGGGCTGCTGTTACTGAACCACAGGCTCTTCTGCCGATCCTGATTTCACTTGTGTCGTTATGGCACAAGGAACTCTCATCTGGCACCATCCTGGCTCCTCTGGCACATCTCTGGAATTCCTGCTGTGGATTTATCAGGATTCCTGCAGGCCAGAGTGCAGGAGCTGTGCCACTCTTCTAGCCTACCACTGGAGCTGTGCAGGAGAATCCTTCCTGACTACCTGGATTAGATTGAAAACCTCGTGCAGCAATCCAGCATGATTTTCAATTTCTACTTTAAAGCTGGGTTGTTAAACCTCTACACTTGTTCTGTTTCTGTATCCTTCCTTTTCTGTATTGCATGGATTTCCTCTGGACTAAAGTCCTGATCCACTTCAGGTGAGGAGAGGCAAGCTTTGCCTTGATCCACAACTGCAGAATTTGGTCCTTCACATCTTCCTGGAATTCTCTGCCCAAGTTCTGCACTGCTGAGCTTCCCCTGCTGGAATTCTCTGCCAGAGATCAGGTGTATTGCTGAGCTTCTCCCATAATTCTTGCAGTTTTGCATTATTTTGCATAATTTTGCAGTAAATGACACTGATTCCTTAAACTGCTGTCTGTGTTTTTGGTGCTGCCCCTGCCCAACCTGATGCATTTTCTCTTTTCATCAATTTACATCTCCCTTTCCTCAATTTTTACATGACATTCAAAAACTGCAATTTATCAATGCTGGGTTTATATTAACAAGATCAAATTTTTAAAATATTTATTTAGAATTTACAAAACAAAGTCTATGGTACAAAATGAGACCAGACAAAAATAAACAGCAGCCATGGGGCTGGAAGTTGCTTCCTCCCTATCTCTCGGCCACACTGCAAGCAGGGAGACCAAGTTCCTCCAGTCCTTTCACAGCCAGGATTTTGGGGTTGGTGGCCACACTTTTGGTGGTGTTCTGGGTTTTATAAATCCCAATTAATCTGTCTGCAATCTCAAACATGTTGTTGCGCAGGCTGATGATGATGAACTGGGCGTTCTTGGTTTGTTCCTGAAACAGAAGGGATTTGTGTTAGTGCCCAGCATTCCCAAAATCCCCTCTGTCCTGGTGTGGCACACAAAGCCACGTTTAAAACTGCAGCTGCAGGCAGGGAACTTCCAAGAGCTTCCCTAATCTGAAGTAGCTGCCCCTAATCTGTCAGTTAATAATAACTCTGAATCTTCAATGTTTAATTACCTGAACTGGAGCTGTGTAAGGGGTTTGCTTTGATTAAATATGCTGAGGGCAGAAGTTTTAAAGGCATGAAAAAAATTAATTACTACTAATTAATATACAGATCAAAGACACTGATGGGAATGACATGGAAGTGTAAATCCAAGGAACCCTGGGAAATCACAAGCTTGGATCCATGGAGACACCAGTACCAGCTAAAGCTGTGTATTCTGCCAGCAGCTGATGGCTTTGGGGGAAGTCTGTGTGTTCCAGGGGGAGCAGTAAAACTGCAGCAGCCCAGACCTCAAATCTGCCTGTGACTGTGTGGCCACTTTGTCCCTCCTGCAGGAGGAGGGCACCTCCCAGGAAGCTGAGCCATGAGAACTCACATAGATGTAAAATGCCACGATGGAGACGTTCTTGAAGTCGAGGGCGGCGTCGATCTCGTCCATGAAGTACAGCGGGGTGGGCTTGTAGTGGTGCAGGGCAAACACCAGCGCCAGCGAGCTCAGCGTCTTCTCTCCTCCCGACAGGTTGAAGATTTTCTTCCAGCTTTTCTTGGGAGGCCGGACACTGCAACAGAGCAAGACTGGGGCTGTCAGGAATGCTGATCCTGCCTGAGCCCAGCTGGGTGACACAGGGCTGTTCTGTGCCTCACTGCCTTTCCCAGCTCATGGATTTATCCTGGGAGCATTCCTGCCATCATTCCCTAGGCAGAATGAAGTGGCCTGGGAATTAAGAAGTGCTGGGAAATGAGTTCAAAGCTTTCCAACTGCTTTAGTTCCTGATTTCTCCAGGAGAAAGAAATGAATCTGAGAGCTAAAACCTTGTGGTTTCTGTCACTATTTGCCCACATTGAGCCTTTCTTGGTTCACTGATGATCAGTGAGCATTTACTTTAAAAACAGGTTGAAAAAAGGACTGTGATGATTAAAAATTAATGGAATATAAAGTATTTTAAAAACCTGAACATGATTCCCTCTGAGAAGGGATCCAGACTGTCCACAAGCTCCAGCTCAGCATCCCCTCCCAGCGTGAGCATCTGGTAGTTCTCCTTCAGCTTGTTGGTGATGACATTAAACCCTGCCATGAATTCGTTCAGCCTCTGTTTCCTCAGCTGTTCAAAGGCCTCTCTGAATTTGTCCCTCTCGCTGGTGATGTTGTCCAGTTCTTCCACGTGCTTCAGGTACAGCTCTTCCTGCAGGGGAAAACAACCAAACCCAAGAGCACTCAGAGCAGCTGCAGTTTAAACCTAAACACATTTCCTACCATTTGAACATTCCTTCTCCCCAGCTTGGCTAACTGCCCTGAAACAAAACCCCCAAACTGACTCTCTTTTCCCATCTCTGCTGCTGAGGGAAAACAAAAAACCAAACTTGTGTCAAAATAAAAAATACTTCATCTGTTGAATGGTTCACTATTACTGATGTGAGGAGGGAAAAATCTGGGTACTGTGTGTCTGTCTCGGCTGTGATGACTTGATTCTGTTAAATAAACATTCCCAGGAGAATCATGGAATTATTTAGGTTGGAAAAGACTTCAAGATCACCCAGGAAGTCGTTGTCACCTGACTCTGATGGTGTGGGAAACAAAAGGCACACGAAGCTCCTAGAAACAGCTTTCACCTTGGCTAAGGACTAGCTGCTATCAACAGGAACAGCAAATTCCAGGCTTCCCAAAGGAAGGAGGGGGACAGGGCCGTTATCCCGGCATGCCCAGGGCGGGGCCGTCCCCCCGGGCCGTACCTTGCGCCTGTACTCGGCGATGGCGCCCAGGTTGGGGCGGAGCTGGTGGCGCTGTGCCTCCAGCAGCGCGATTCTCTTGCTGAGCACGTCGGGCTCCTGCAGCGCCTCCAGCTCCTCCTCGCTCAGCACCCGCAGCTGCTCGGGGGCCTCGCCCTCGATGGCGTGCAGGGACAGCTTGGAGATCTGCAAACACAGCGGGGGCGAGGTTAACACACACCTGGAGCTGCTTCTAACAGGAGGTTTTTCTGGGTTAGTACAGGGAAGTTTCTAATCTCCAAATGCTCCAAGATTCTTCCCACAGGTCCCTTTAAAATAGGAAGTGAAAAAGAGAATAAATTCCCTTTATGGTATTATCCTGCTCCTGCATATCCAGCAATAAGGTGGGATCTGAAGAGGAATTTTCTCCCAAGTCCTCTGTTTTCTATGGGGGTATTAATGAGTTCATCCTGCGAGATCCACAGAGCAGCTGTGGCTGCCCCTGGATCCCTGGGAGTGCCCAAGGCCAGGACAGGGCTTGGAGCAACCTGGGATAGTGGAAGGTGTCCCTGAGGGTGCATGTGGATGAGCTTTGAGGTCCCTCCCAACCCAAACCATTCCACAATTCCCTGATTTAAGTTTTTGGAACAAAA
Organism: Sphenopsis melanotis; assembly: GCA_035221435.1. NCBI lineage: Eukaryota > Metazoa > Chordata > Aves > Passeriformes > Thraupidae > Sphenopsis > Sphenopsis melanotis. Next base: position 1,728,872 of record JAWMRF010000016.1, on the reverse strand, counting down.
CCATTTCCTACCTCTTTCTGCCAGTATTTAACTTTTCCCTGGTGGGTGGAAATGTGGCTGTCAATTTGTTCAATTTTCAGCTTGATGCTCAGAGCTTCACTTTGCAGGGCATGTTCAGCATCTCGAATAGTTTTCATCTCCTGGAGTAAATTCTTCTGCTCCTCCTGCACTGCTGGCAAAGCTTCCTGAATAGAAAAATGGCAAATACCCCCAAAAAGGGTATTTGATCATCTACAAAAATGTTGCCCCTTTTTGGATGAAAAGTCTGTTTTCACTTAATTTACTCACAGCTATGGATGGAAACAAATAAATATTCTTGGATTTATAACTGACCCTTGAATTCTGGAATGACTGAGAAAATGCTGCAGTTTGTATTTTCATTCCAGATCTGGATCAAACGAGTCCTACACTAATTTTTAGCTAACTAGAGAAAGACATCAAATCTTGGATTTATTTGAAAGCATTTCAGCCATCCTGGTTTTCCCTTTCTCACAGAAATCTAAATGGGAAATTAAAATTCCACATAACTGGAAAGGTTTTACGTTTAAGCAACTTTTAAACCCAGCAATTTCTTTGGGGAGACCTGGTTTAAGTTTTTTCCTAAACTGGGTCAGGATAAATTTCCAGGTGAGTATAAAAAATGAAAATAAACCACTGCCACGGCCTGGCTGCTCTGCAGAGAGAATGGGGTATCAGTGGGACACAGGGAGGATTTAACTCCTCTGCCTGATTTCCCTGGAGCCCAGAGTGGTCCCAGGACTCACCTCAGCCTGCTTGCACTCGTTCATCACCTCGGTGGCCTTGTCCTCCAGCGTCGTCATCTCTGCTGTCAATTTCTTCATCTCCTTCTCATTTTCTTCCATCTCCTTCTCTGTGCGCTGCAGAGCCTCCTCAGATTTCTTCAGGTTCCTGCCCAGGGACAGGGAGCTTTGTGCACCTCACAGAAAATAATCCAGGAGCACAATCTCACTGGCAGCACGGAGGAAGTGCTGGTTTAGGCACCAACTCCCACACTCCAGAGGGATCCAAGGAAAACAAAGTTGTCTTCCTCAGCAGCCAGACCTCACTAAATGACTTCGTTTCTCCTTTCAGAGTTTGGAATCTCTATGGAGTGGTGAGCTCCCATAAAAAATAGATCCCATTTTATTTCCTGACAGAGCTCCTAATAAAATCAGTCCCTTCAGATTTGAACTGCTCCAGCACATCCAATTGAGTGCTATTTTGGACTTTATCCTGAATATTACAGTTTAGGCAATATTAAAGAAATCATTCAGGCAAATACTAGAGAAATGCTGATTAAATGTGACTTTTAAACTATTAGATACTACAAAACTTGACTTGCCTTTCCCTCTCCACATAGCACAGACCCTGAGTGAGTGCAGCTCCAGCCTGAGGCTCCCCGTGCTGTACCTGTCTGCAGTCTTGGCTGCCACCTGGGCCTTGGTGATGGCTGAGGAACATTCATCCATTTCCTTGTCAATCTTATCAATTTTGTCCTGCTGAGCCTTCAGTTTCTGGTTGTTGGTGTCCATGATGAGCTGGTGCAGCCGTTTCACCTCCTCCTCCATCTTCCCGGCCTTCTGAGCCACACGCTCGTAATCTGTGTGAGGAGAGGGGAGTCAGTTCTTAAGTCAAGATTACTTAATGTACACAGAATACTTCAGTACAGGAGGTGGTGCATTAGAACTTACTCCAAGCTCATTCTTTGCATTTAATTAATAGGAAGATGCTTAAAAGGTAAATTTTAAGAACTGGCCACGAGCATTTCCCAGGAGCTGGTGTGAATGAACAGCATCACTGCACAAAAGGGATGTGCTCCCACAAACAATACAGGGATTTATCTTAAAGACTCATGGCAGAGCCTGATTAGAAAGCAAAAACCTTCACTTGCCTTTTATATCATTAACAGTTCTTACCCCTAATTAAACTAAGTTTCCCTATGAATGTGTGATACAATCACAAAAATCTAAGCAAAGAAACAAAATACTGAAATTCATGTTTACTTTAGCTTGACTAAAACATGAACTTGAGCAATTACAAAGAAAAGGGGTTTTACTTTGTGATCTCTAGAAACACCTTAGGAAAACGAGGTCCCAAACCAAGACAGGGAACTGAAGCACAAACCCAAACCCATTCCTTCCTCTGTTGCTAAAAGAGATTGCAACATCTTTTATCTCAAATCCCCTCTCCATAAAATGTACCTTTTTTATAACCATCAAGGACTCTTTCCAACTCCTTCTGTTTGGTTTTGTCTGGAGCAGCAGCAGCGACGTTGGCTTCGAGTTCCTTGATTTGATTTTTGAGATCAATTTCTTGCTCAGAAAATCCCTGCGGAGAACACAGAAGTGGGCTGGAATCTTGTCCTTGGAAAGTCCCTGAGAGCAGCCAGGGCTGTGTGGGGCTGAGGCTGGGAAGTGCTCAGGGTTCTCACCTGGATACTCGCTGTGTATTTCTCCGAGGTGTTCCTCATCTCCCGGATGTCCTGCTGTAGTTTCTTTATGGCTTCCTCAAGCTGGGATTTCTCCTCCTCGCACTGCACGGCTCTTTTGGAATCCCTCTGCAGCTGGGATTCCATCTTGCTGATCTACACACAATGAGAGGATTATTTACTGATGTCACCATGACAAAACCAAGCCAGGGCTCATCCCTGTGCTCAATAACTCTTAAAACACAGGAGAAAGTGGAGTAAGACTCCCCAAGCTGAAGTTTTGAGTGCTGGGAGCATCAGCTGTGCCAGTGAGAAACAAGAGGAGCAGCTCCAGATTAAAACCTAAATGGAATTCAGAAAGAAAAGCAAACTGCATCCTGCTCTGCCAAAATGGTGTCCAAGCTATCAACGGGAGCACTGTGAGACTGAATTCAGTAATGGGCTGGGCTGTGAACAAACACAGAATCCCAGAACCCCTGAGGCTGGAAAAGCCCTCCAGGACCATGGAGTCCAGCCTGTGCCTGGTCACCACTTTGTCCCCAGCCCAGAGCACTGAGTGCCACCTCCAGGGATGGGGGCTCCAAACCTCCAAACCTCCACAGCCCCTGCCAGTGACAACCCTTTTATCCCTGATGCACTTCAAAGCATTCTAACCTCTGCTAACATTGGGAATTTTGGCTTTGTAACCCTTTGTAATTATCTTCCATCCCAGACTGCTCCTGCTCACGGTGCTCTGAAAGGCACATGTGTGGCAGAACTGCACAAAGGAAGGAATCCTGCTGGAATTGCATTTCCATGATGTACTCACCTCTTCTTCTGAGATATCCATCACGACTGAGGAGCCCATTCTGCCCTTCATGACTTTTCCTCCCCCACCAGTCATGGTTCCTACAGAAAAAGGGATGAAAAGAGCTCAGAGAGCTCCCTGGGCTGCGATATCACCCACAAAGTGCTTCCAAGGGAGCTCCGGCTGGGGCTGCAGTACCTGACACCTCGATGATTTGTCCTTGCAGGGTTACCACCCTCCACCTTTTCTCCTTTTGGAATGCTATTCTGGTGGCTTCTTCCAGGTTTTTGGCCACCAGAGTGTCCCTGAGAGCGAAGTAGAATGCCAGGCGAACCTTGGGGTCCTCCACCTTCACCAGGTCAAAGAGGCGCGGCACGTTCTCAGGAGTTGGGATTTTCTGCATTTTCTTTTCCCACACAGCCATCTGCATCCACAGAGGAAATCAAGGAATCAGTCTTGGGGATAAATGTTGAGGTCATCCTGTTATTCTATGGCATGTTAAGGCTTTAAAAGAAATGTAATTAGACTGCAATTAAGAGTAAAATGATTTGTTTTCTCACCTTGTCCAGGGCTACAAAGGTGGCAACTCCAATCCCTCCAGCCTTCAGGAAGTTCACACAGGCCTGGGCAGTGTCAATGGTGTCCACAACAATGTGATCCAAGGCTCCACACGAGGAGGAAATGGCCACATCGTACTTGTCATCGATGGCTCCCAGGTCTCCCTGAGGATAGAGGGATGAGGGGCAAACACTGATTAGTTGGCACCTGAGCTGCTCTTTGAGTTGTGTCCCAGTAAATCCATGAATGCATTTCTTAAAATCTGAATTAACTGCTTTTTCTGAAGCAGAGATAATTCCCCTTGGACAAAAAACTGCAGAATACAAAAGCAGCACTTTTACAATTACACTGATGTGCACCAGGAATGAAAAGCTCAGCTCTGAATTTTCAGAACTTTAAACCAACATTGCTTGGAAAGAACTGAAAAATGTTTGATTTTACAGCAAGTCCACAGGATTTACAGCTCTGCTTTCCAAATTCCTAATGCCAGGGAAGTGAGGCATCCCTCTCCAAACTCCTAATGCCAGGGAAGTGAGGCATCCCTCTCCAAATTCCTAATGCCAGGGAAGTGAGGCATCCCACATTTCATCACAGCAACACCACTCAGCTCCTCCAAAGTTCAACACTAGAATTGTAACGGCCTTCTATCACTTACCAGCCTTCCATAGAGGCCAGGAATATTCCCACATTTCTTCTGCTGGAGCAGAGCCTCGAGCACTTTTCCTCGGCTGCGACTCTGCGCTAAAGAACTTTTGGCTTCCTCTACTTTTCGGCGCAGGTTTCGCACGAGATCCTTGGCCCCGGATTCTTCCCTTCCCAGCTTCTCCAGAGCATTCTCTTTCTGGGGGTTCAAAGACATTGGCTGAGCCTCCCAAAATCTACTGGATTCAGGGAGCCTTCAATGCATGGCTTTGTTCTTTGGGGAATGATTGAGGAGCAGGAAATTAAATTCAAAAGTGGTTTGGGTTGGGAGGGACATTAAGGCTCCCCCAGTGCCACCCCTGCCATGGCAGGGACACCTCCCACTGTCCCAGGCTGCTCCAAGCCCCATCCAGCCTGGCCTTGGGCACTGCCAGGGACCCAGGGGTAGCCAGAGCTGCTCTGGGCACCTGTGCCAGGGCCTCAGTACCCTGAAGAAAGCTCAGGAATGCAGCCACGTCAATGCCAAATTCAATCTGTTCCCTTGCAGGGATATGTAGGATTTAAGTTAAGTCAACATTGGCTTAACAAAGTCGGTCTGAAATCCAGTATTTGCTCCACCAGCAAAGTGAATATTAGAAAAGAGCTTTTTAGTGATGTTTTAGAGGAGACAGGTCGTGGTTTATTTTCCCCACAATAATTGCAAAGAGAAGAGTGAGCCTTTGGTTTGTGTGTGACTCAGAATGAAATGGGAAAGTCAAGTCTCACCTCCTTGAGCTGCTGCTCAGCCTGGGGTAATTTGCCAGCGATGTCTTTGATGGCAGCTTTCCTTTCCTTCAGGGTGCTGGAGGTGCTGCCCAGGGCCTCCTGGGCCTGGCTGAGGCGGGCCAGGGCAGAGTTGTACTTGCTCAGGTAGAGCTCCAGCTCTGACTGCGCTATCTCCACGTTGGAGCGGCTCTCGGTCACCTCCTTGCTGAACTCCATCAGCTCCTTCTCCTTGCCCTGCAGGAGCACAGGGACAGCTCAGCTGGGCCCAGGGAACAACAGGACGTGGGATGGGCTTTTCCAGCCCTGGCAGCAGGAAACACTTCTGCTCTCTGGGAGAAGCAGTCTTTCCTCATTAATCAACATGAATGGCTGGGGCTTCATTAATGAGGCTTTTCCTAATTATGAAGAATGTCAGGGAGTTATCACAGAGCATTTCCATACAAGCTTTGGATGGTTTTCTCAAAGGTGGGAGGAACCCTACACATTGAGCTAAATAACAGCTCAAATCCATGGACAGTCTACCTTTTCAAGGACAGAAAATAACCCTGCAAATTTACAGGATAAATTTCCAGCCTCCAGGCACTGAAAAACACCACCAATAACCAAATGTTAAAGTAGTTGTTCATTAAAGTAGTTGTTCATTAATTCAAAAACAGTTGGGAAAGGCTGGGAACAGATCATTCCAGAATATCTTTAATTATTTAAGCAACACCATTGGCTTAAATGTTTTGGTGGCAGAAAATCAGAGTGTATTATTTATATTACATCTATGAATGAGCTACTTGATGATGTTTGAGCACTCAAAAAGCAGCCAAGGGTTTAGATGTAATTATTAATTTAAGATTAATTTCCCACCGAGGCTCCTCTGAACTACCACGAGGAGCAGCGGAATTGTCAATAAATGGCATTTTACAAGTGCCTGGTGCTGGTTTCCTTCAGAAGAGGGAAGTTACAGCAGGTGGGTGATTCCTGCCTGTCCAAACCTCTTTTTCCTTCTGGATTCCCTTGGTCTCCTCCTGCAGGCTGGCCAGGACCTGCCTGAGCTTGGCCTCCTCCTTGTCCTTGGCCTTTGCCAGCAGCTCCCTCTTGGCCGTGGCGTCCTCGATGGCCTTGGCGCTGGTGGAGGGGACGTTCTTCAGCTCCTCCACCTGCACAGGAAAGGACCTTGAGCCTCCTCTGCCACTGGACAGCAATTCCTGAATCCCTCCTGCAGCCAAAGGCAGCCCAAGAGCTCCCAGTGACCAAGGGGATGACACAGCTCCATGAATTAACTCCACTCATGGAGGGATCACTGCAGTGAGTGATCAGCAAAGTAAATCTCGGCTGATTTAATGGTTTAAAATATCTAATTAAAACAATTCCAACCCCGTTTTCCACCTTCTTTGTGCCCTTCCCATTTTCTCCATAATTTACTGCACTTTTTCAAGCCAATCCAGCTGATCCAACCCCCTACCTTTTCCTTATCCTTTTGAAGCTGCTTCTCCAGTTTTTTAGCCTTGCTCTTGGCATGTTTGAGTTTCTCCCTCACTTTCACATCCTGCAAATCCAACTGAGTGAATTTTTCTTTATTTTCCTCTATGAACTTTGTAATTTTATTGCATTTCCTGGAGGAAAAAAAGAAAAAATAATGATTTCATATAGCATAAAAATAAGGCTTATTAAGGTTGCTTTAATAAGTCAACATGGAGAATTTAAGCTAATATTACTCAGGTTTTGTGATTAACAATATCCAATATTCAATATATTCCCAGTATTTTCCCTGGAAAAATGATGTTCCAACAGAAAAAGATCAACTACCCAAGCAATATTAAACATCTTTTCAGAAATTTTCATTTTTTTCTTGACAGAATTGGTAATTCCTATCTCTCCCCAGTACTCCCTGAGAGGAGCAGGTAAATATTGCAGCTGGATTGAGGATCAGCATCCAGGCAAAGCAATTTTAAGAAACACAATTTATGCAGAAATGATTCATGAGGAAACCAAGGAAAAATTCCTAAATTCGTGTTCCTAAGCACTAGGGTTGTAAAACTAAAAAGCATTTACTAATTCTTTTTTTGTACAGTCAATATAAAGAAATATTTTAAATCTATTAAAAAGATCAGACATTTCCTTATTGTAACTGTGAACCTTACCCAGAACCAAATCAAACCTGTGTGAATTTGCTTTAATTTATTTTTGTGCATTTAATTTATTTTTGCACATTAATTTAAATGCTTTTTTGTGTATTTAGATGTACTAGAAGTGACTCAGATAATTTAATTTTTTGGTGGGAAACATGCAAAACACAGTACTGCATATCCCTAAAGTACTCACTTTTCAAGTTCCTTCAAAGCTTTATTCTTGGTTTTTGTTTCCTCTGCAAGTTTACTGCTTTTCTCATTAATACTTTTAGTTTCTTCATTAATTTTCTCCTTCTGCATTTCCAAGTCATTTATTCGTTTCTTTAGGTCATGGCTAGGAAAATAAAACAGTAAATCCTCACTTTTCTCCATCTTCACAATGAATCTCTAGTTCCAAATCTCAGTGTAACAACAGAATTATGTAAAATATCAAAAATTAACAATAATTTGGAGTTAGAAATGGAAAATATTTCTAATTAGAGATACTGAAGCAAAGTTTGACAGCAGCCCCACCACATTAAAGCCAACCCAAACCCTGAGAATTACTTACATGTAATATTGACACATCTGATTCTTTTCCTTAAATATTTGGTTTTCCAAGCAAAGGAACTCAATGGCTTTGTTCTTGTCCTCTTCCAAGGCATCTTTTTCTTTCTCCACCAGTTTAACTCGATTTAACTGGAGAAAACAGAGGGGCAGAGCTGAGGAAGGGCCAGCACTACAGGAGGAAACCATGAGGAGAAAATTCCAAACCCTTTGTAGGACATGAAGCCTCTGGAAAAATGGTATCAGGAATTACCTCTGCCAAGCAATTTTCTGGTGATTTCCTTTATCTCAGCCTTCTGACTGGCCATTTTTAATTTAATTCCTACAACTACAGGTGATGATTATTTTTAAAACAAATCTGCTACAGGATTTTCTACAGACACATCAAGGAAAACAAACTGATTTTATTCAGAGCTTTTTTTCCTTTTAGCACTCAATACACCAATAAAATGTTAGAAAAGCAGGATTTTTAGGGGCAGCAGTGATGCCTTGTGCAGGCTGCCCTAGAGCAGAGGCTGGGCAGAGTCCCAGAATAAAGCAGGGATTTATCCAAAGGATCTCCTCCATGGACCCACCTTGGGCAGCACAAGAGCCCAGCCAGGGC
>JAWMRF010000016.1:1673292-1720259 GCA_035221435.1 Sphenopsis melanotis | reverse complement strand
GCTCTTGGGCTGAGATTTGGATCATTTGTCCTTGGTGCCCAGCTGGAGCAGGAATTGTTTTGTCTCCCTGCTCTGTGAGCAGTAATATGAAGTAATACTTCTAATATGAAGCTCAGACCCACACACTAAAGCAGCACAGAATCTGAAACATAGAAAAGCTAAAACCTGAGGCATCAGCAGTAATTCTTTGTATTTTGAATTCCCCACTGGGCTGTGTGCAGAAATGCTGGGATTTGTTTGGGATGCTCCAGGAGTTCACAGAATCACTGGGTTGGAAGAGACCTTCAAGATCATCGAGACCAACCCAGCCCCAACACCTCAACTAAACCCTGGCACCCAGTGCCAGACCCAGGGATGGTGACTCCACCACCACCCCAGGCAGACCATTCCAGAACTTTATCACCCTTTCTGTAAAAACATTTTCCTGATATCCAACCTCTAATTCCCTTGGCACAGCTTGAGGCTGTGTGCTCTGGTTGTGTCAGTGCTGCTGGAGACAGAGCCCAACCCCACCTGAGCACAGGCACCTTTCAGGGGGTGTAGAGAGTGATGAGGGCACCCCTGAGTGTCCTTTTCTCCAGGCTCCCTCAGTGGCTGCTCCCAGGCTCGGTCCCACCCCAGCAGCCCCTCCCAGGCTCGGTCCCACCCCAGCAGCCCCTCCCAGGCTCGGTCCCACCCCAGCAGCCGCTCTCACCTTCTCGCCGCGTTGCTCGTTGAGCAGCTCCACCCGGCGGCACAGGGTGCGGATGGGCTCCTTGAGCCGCGCCGAGCCGATCAGATCCTCCAGGTACTCCAGCATCCCCTCGTCGTGCTCCGTCTGCCCCTTGGGCTTCATCATGGCAATCTGCTCCACCTCCCCCTTGGGAAACAAAAGTTAGGTGGGTCTTTTCTTAGTTTGGTTGGGTTTTTTTTGTGGTTTTTTCCTTTTTTTTCTTTTTGTTTTGTTTTGTTTTGTTTCTTCTGGGATGGGGAAATTATTCTGAAAAAATCTATGGCATGAGTATGAGATGTTATAAAAAAAAGAATAAAATAAGACAGCAATTAAAATTATTCAAACATATCACAGAATCGTTAAGGTTGGAAAAGATCTCCGAGTCCAACCTTCACATTTATTTGGGAAAACAAAGGTCAGAATGAAGAGAAATTTCCAAGGTGAAGCGGAGCCACCTTTCAGGTCTGACCATTGCTTCATTCTCTAAAGATTCAAAATGTGCTTCCCCAACCTAAAAAAAGAAGAAGAGAATAAAGAAGGCCCTTGGCAAGAGTTTAATCAGGATTGAAGTCCCTGAAGGGTCTCTTTAGAAACAGAAAGTCCATAAAATCCTGGCTGATGGATGAACTGGAATTGGAATTTAATTGAGGCTTCCTTGGTAGAGAAAGAAAAGAATTCTTTAGGTCTGAGTGTTCCTTTGTGTAATTTCCCTTTATGTACCACATTAATTTTAAGTCATTTAGGTGATATTAAAAATAATTTCAATTTTCAGAAATAAGATTTAGAAAGGATTAAACAGAGCCAGTGACAAGGACAGTTTGTGTTACTGACAAGACAAAAAACCCCAACCCAACTCTTCTTTTTATTTCTTCCACATCTCAAAAAGCAAAACACTCAATTTGTGAATAACTATTGATGGATTGTATAAAACCCCAATTTGCTCCCTTGCCACACAAGTGTGGATTCTCTCCCCAAAACTGCCTGTCAGCTCTTGGGGAGGAATCTGTGCAACCTCCCCAGTGATTCTGGGATTGTCAGAAGCCTTTCTCCTTCTGGCATTGCAGCATTTCCTCTGTTTACATCCACAGGGAAACAATCACAGGAAAGATTGAACTCGGTGCTGGACTGAGAGGTTTCTACACTGGGTTCACAGCCCTCGTGTTCAGTGTTGGAAATCACAAACCCACCTTAGATTTAAGAGGGAAAAATGGGAATTATGGACAAGTGAGGAATTAATCAAATTTTTATTATTTGGCTAAATAGAATTAACCACCTCTAAGGAATATCGTGGTGCAGTTGTGGGGTTTCTTTGTAGCTCACTAATGTGAGTTCTTGAATTATTTTCTTATTGAGGGCAAAAATAAGTATATTTATAAATTATCAATTAAATGACAAGAGTATTAAGTATTATTTAATATTTATACTATTAATTTAATATATAAATAAATCTGTTTACTCCAGCCCAGATTTACGTAATAAAAAAGTTTCCAGAAAAAAATTAGTATTTTTTCCAGAAAAGAAATTAAAGGTTTCCTTGAATTGATAAAGGAGAGTGAAAAGGTTGTACCTGCTCTTCTTGACAATGATTAACACAGCAAACAGATTTTACAACTGCTAAAACTCAATTTATGTGTTTCCTAATTAACTACCAGTGCTCATTACTTGATCCCTTATTTGAACTGTGAATTTAAAAGCCCCAAAGCTCCTTGGTCTCTGTGAATGTTGAGCTGCCCGAGGCTGTGAAAGTGAAAGCAAGGCAGGGCAGGCAGACATTTGTGGAGCACGGGGGGGAAGGAGCTCAGAGCTCCTCAGAGCTGGCACCCCCAGCTGTGCCACGGCTCCAGCAGAGCCCCTGGAATTGTGCAATTCCTCCCCTCACTCGTCCTCCTGTGGCTCAGGGACTCGGGACAGGGAGCAATGTGTAAAACAGAAAGGAAATGCAGGCTCTGCTCAGACAATCAAAATGGAGGTCAACAGCCAGCCATGGGCGATGCCAACAGGGAACCAAACGTGCGCACGAGGGAAGAAATTCCTGGGCAAAACCAGCCTTGGATGTGTGCTGGGGAAGCTCCAGGGTGCCTGAACTGAGACCTTCAGTGCCTGAAGGAGCTGCAGGGAAGATGGAGGGACACACAGGGAGTGGCTCCCACTGCCAGAGGGCAGGGCTGGATGGAATATTGGGATCAGGAATTGTTCCCTGGCAGGGTAGCAGGCCCTGGCACAGCTGGGGCTGCCCCTGGATCCCTGGCAGTGCCCAAGGCCAGCCTGGACGCTGGGTTTGGAGCACCTGGGACAGTGGGAGGTGTCCCTGCCATGGCAGGGGTGGGGCTGGATGGGATTAAAGGTCCCTTCCCACCCAAACCACGCCAGGATTCCACATTTCTATACCCACCAAGCCCTTTGGGGAGGTTCTACACTCAGTGCAAGAGCTCTGAATGGAATTACAAACCCAGTTCCAGCTTCTGCACTGTGTGGAGCCTTCCACATCCTCGTGGATGCACGTGGCCAAGCCCAGCTCTGCACCAGGCACACACAGCCCAGCAGCAGCTCAGCTCCCACAGAATTCCCAGGGAAACACCACCGGGAATCCTACACCAGCACCTCACCTGGAAAAACATCTCCAAGCAATCAGCTGAGCCCTGGGGCAAATCAGGACAAACCTGCCTGGAGACCAGGCTGTAAAATAAGGGAAGAGCCTTCTCAGCTGGAAGTGGCTGCTCTGGTGAAAAGCGTGAGGAATAAATTCCTGCAATTTGGAACCTGTGTTTCTTTGCACAGCGCAATAATTCACAGCTGTGATGTTTAAGATACTTCCTCAATGTAAGAATTTAATTTTCTATTGTACCTAAGTAAGGAGGAAAAGTTTAAAAGAAGTTTCAGGGCTGGCAGCACCAGCAGCACGTTCCAGCACTGGTTTAAAATTCTGCATTTGCCCACAGCCACTGTTTTCTCTAACAGCAGGAACACAGCTGATCCTCTCAGCACAGCTCTAGCCTGAGCTTTTCTGGCACATATGGGATTGGAGTTTTTAACAAGGTTTTCTAACTGCCTGCTAAAGGGAAGGTTTGACCTACCCATGAGGCTTTCCCTGCAGTTGTGGTCTAGAAACAAGATCCTACAGAGGTAACTCCCATTTGCTGCACTGTGTTCCAGAACATTCCCCGTGGGACTGGCTCCTGTTCCCCAAAGCTGTGGAGTGTGAATGGCACAAAGTGCTGATCCCAGCAGGGATCCCAGCCCCGGAGGTGTGACTGGGATTGTGGGGCACTGGGACAGTGCTGAACAACAATGAGGCAGTTTTGGGATCCAGCTGCCACATCCCACCCTAAAATTCTGCTGTGGTAGAGACAGGGATGGCAAAAAGCCTCTGGCATTGAAAAGTTACTGACTGCAAGCTGAGAACTCTTCATGAAGAGCAAACACCAGGTTTTGGGCTGGAAAGAGCCCTAAGGGACCCTTCTCACTATCCCAGGGTGCCTGGGACATTCCAGGGATCCAGGGGCAGCCACTGGGAATCCCATCCCAGCCCCTCCCTGCCCTTCCAGGCAGGAATTCCTCCCCAAAATCCCATCCAGCCCTGCCCCAGGCAGGCTGAGCTGTTTCTAGAGAACCTAGGAAATGTTTGTTTTTCTTGATTATTGCTTGCTCTCCTCATCCCTGAGGATTTGGGATAAAGCTTTGGGAAGGCAGCACCTTGAACAGCCCGAGTTGTGTCCAAACTGCCACTGCAGCATTCCCAGAGCTCTCTGTCCATGTCCCACAGAATAATTATGGCACCAGGGAGGTAAAAACAGCGTTCCAGGATTCTGGAGTCTCAATTTCTGCTGGCTTAACTCAGCTTTAAACAGCTGAGAGCCTTGGGACAGCTTGGAATTCAGTAGCTGGGAATGCACCGTGCCCTGGGCAGGAGCTCAGGGCAGTTTGGGTGGTTTTTGAGGGGAATTTTGTGGTGCACTTGTGCTGCTTTAGGTTTTGGTTTTTTGGTTTTTTTTTCTTTTTAAGAGAACTCTCCACCACTAATTGAGATGGAGAAATATGACATCTGACTGAAGTGAAAATCCCAGTTGTGCCCAGAAGAAATGGCTTTAGAGAAAATATTTCTTGGCAAATGCAACACTATGGATCAGGAAAACCTTCCCTGGCTGGGGACAGGTCAAAATACATAAATTTGTTTCAAAATCCCATTAAACCACCAGAAAATTTAATGTATGACAACTGTGACTATGATACTTGGTATTTTTAGGAATATTTAGTATTTAAGACAATTTTTTGAAATTCAGAACAATATTTTAGTAGTTTCACTGTAGCAGCAGCATATTTTTATAATAGCAAAGCTTTTAAGGCTTTTTAAACCCCCATAAAAGGAAGTTTTCTTATTGAGACCAAAATCTTTGAGTCTCAGCAAACTTTACTGTACTCCAGCCATAACATCTGTTCCAGCAGAATTCCAGTTGTCCTGGAAATTAATATTTAACAATACCTTAGGATTGTAAATTCTCAATATGTACAATTTGCTTTCTAAATTGAGTATTACATAAATTATTTTGCAATTTTATGGTGTGACATAAATGAGGTGGAATTAATATCTGAATGCAGTGTTTTGGACATAATTGAATTTATCAAGCATCACAAGATTAAGGGATATTTGGGATGAAATAGTACTATAAATGCATGGGTAATTAAAATTTAATGTGAGCAGTGTAAAAAGCACCTTGACTTGCACTTTTGTGGAGGATTAGAGCAGCCAGAGCTAAAATCTGCTATTTGTTTGTCCAAATGGAAACAACCCATCTTAATTTCAATTACACCCCAATTTCAGTCATTTTCTGAACTTTTTGCCATGGAATTGAGACAAAAGTGACCCAGCACAGGGCAAACCTCGCTTCATAAAAGTCAAGTTCTATTTGACTCTATTTTCCAGAGCACAGCAGTGTTTCACTTCTCTCAAACACTGAGGCAAATGGAGATGGAGAGATTTTGCAAGAGCTTCTCCAGGAGCTGAAAACTCCTCAGCATCACGAGGAGCAAAGCCAGAGTGACACAGGATTTGTCCAAAGGAAAAATCCCATTCAAACATCTGCAATGTTTGTTATAAAGCTGAATTTCTAGAGATTGCAAAGAGAAATCCCAAGGCTAACTCCTGCATTTCCTTTGTTCTTTACCAGTCCTGCACACAGAGTAGAACCAGCACTAGCACAGAGATCCTGCCCCTGAGTTCAGCTTTGGGCTCTTGCAGCTCCAGTTCCACCTGTCTGACACAGCCTGAACTGCAGCAACAGCCAAGCTGAGGAATATTTAGAGGAAAAGCACCCTGGACGTTGTGGAATTTTGTTTTCTCACTATATTTTTATTTTCTAGCTGTTTTGTGCCATCAATTTCTTGATAACAAGGCACCAAAAGTGCATTTTTCTCTTCAAAAAGCCTTTAGGCAGCAAAATGAGAGAAGTGTCTCCATTTCTCTGTCTGCAGCTTCCACTGATTTCACCCTCTCTCCCAGATTTCAATTTTTTAATTTTTTTTCTTTTATGTGCTCACACTTGGCTTTGGGTTTTTTTTCCCCACTTGACCACAATGGTAGCTCTCATTTTTAAGCAGGAGTACAATAAAGAATGGCAAAAATAAATCCTAAATTTCTGTATCTTCAGTTTATTTATCTATTTTCTCTCATCTCACAAGCTTTTGCCCATGAATTGCAATTCTGCAATCCATGGATTTTGGAATATGTATGGAGAGAGCAAATATTCCCATAACCTCATTATCCTCCTGCTGTAACACAGCTCTGGGAAGTTACAACAGATTGTTTTGAGATTTTTTTTTCCTGTAATTCCATGTTATTGTTGCTATTATTTAATGCTTGCAGTCCTATCTCATTTTTACACTTGAATTTTACCACATGGTGAATATACAGGGGGGAAAAAAAGACACCAAAACCTCCTTTCCAGGAAAACTCAGTGGGAAATAAAGTCAAATAATAACAAATAAAAGTACTGATAAAAATCTGCAATGTCAGCACTGGCCAGAGATGAGGAAAATCTCAGCCTGAGCCTTTATACAACATTCAGTTGTGTATAAAACTACAATTCTGCATTCTGGAAATAAGTTTACAAGTTTTAAGGACATTGCTGTGTTTAATAACAGCACAAAGTGAATACAAATCCAGAGTCACTTTGGAATTTAAATCAGGAATTGACAAACCAAACCTGCAATGTTTGATTTGTTATTGGGGGTGTTCTAAAGAAAATATTCAATTATCACTTATTTTCTTCTCCAATTTTTCCATGTTTTTCTGCAGAATTTCCTACAGGAACAACCTTTTCTTCACCCCCCATGCTGGCAGCACAGATATTTTATAATCTCATTTATAACCCCATTTATAACCTCAGCCCCAGTGTC
The DNA here is from genome assembly GCA_035221435.1 of Sphenopsis melanotis. Taxonomy (NCBI): domain Eukaryota; kingdom Metazoa; phylum Chordata; class Aves; order Passeriformes; family Thraupidae; genus Sphenopsis; species Sphenopsis melanotis. The sequence continues at coordinate 1,713,154 of JAWMRF010000016.1, read as the reverse complement.
CATCAGGAGCACAGACCTCAACAATTGGGAATTTCTGGTTTATCTCAAAGGAGAAGAAAATCTCTCCCTCATTTCCTCCCCACTCCCCTGGAAGTGACTCCCACATTGTTTCCACACAGGAGCAGGTGAAAAACCTGACAGAATTTCCTTCCTGGCAGCCTCATCTTGCCACAGGATAAAACTCCAAAATACAGAATAAAACCAGTGGGAAAATACACCAAATAAAATCCCTGCAGTTGTTTACACCTGAGATGACAGGAGAATATTTAAATTAAGTTTATCAAATATATTCTACTAAAAATCACTGTAATTAGGACAAAACTGACTTAAAACCATTCTAATTTGTTTGTAAATCCTGAAATAAATCAATTTAGAAGTTTGTTGCCATGAAGGCAGAATGAAATCTGCAATATTGATGTGCAGAGGGGCTGCTGGGGGTTACCTGGGCAGCTCCCCTTGGCTTTTCCACCCTTTTTTGGTGACTCTGCTTCTCACCCTGCCCATGCCAGAGGTGGCCACAGATCCCAAATATTCCCCTGCACTTCCAGCCCTGCCATTGCCAGGGCTCCATTTCCTCAGCATTCCTCAGGGGAAAGCACCAAATGCTGAGATGTCTGAGCCTTTCAGAGGAGTCACTGCAGAGAGCAGCACAAACACTCTGAGTCTGTCAGGCCTCCAAGGCTTTCAGTCAAAGCTCAATTATTTTATTTGTTGTTCTTTACACCTCTCCAAGGTGTGGAAGACAGGAAAGCAGCAGCAAGGTGCCAGGTTTTCCCCCAAACTCTCTTTTTTTAAGTGACAAGATGCACTTTTTGCTGCTGCAGTTTTAGGCTTTGGCAAGCTCATTAAAAATGCAACATATTTGTGATTATTTTAAATAATTATTATTATAATAATGCAAAATAATTGTCTGTTCCTGAAGTATTAAAAGCACAGGGAAATTTATTAAAAACATGCACTATGGAGTGTTGGAGTTAAGGATCCCAGAAGTGACAAACTCCTCCTGTTCTGTGCTGGCAACATCCCACTGGAACCAGAAGAATTCTAAAACCAGATTTATTTCCATTTGCAAGTTCAGGCACAGAATTTGTAATTTTTCTAGAACTACTCAATTACTCTCACATTTTCTGTTTTCCCACAGGTGTTTGGGGTTTTTTTTGTGATTTTATTCACAGAAGTCAGCTGCAGTTTGATTTGAATATTTTCAGTTTGGCAGCAGCAGAAACACCTATATCAAAACTCAGCTTTCAAATTTTACCCTAAAAAGCACCAAAATCAGCAGAAAACCACTGCAAAATAGGGGGTGAAAGGGGGAAAAGGAAGCAAAAAAAAAAATGAAGCAGCCTTCTAAAAAGCAAATATTTTCCATTGAGTAATGGCAATTATGTGAGCAAGATAAAATCAAAGCTCTGAAGGTGTTGGTACTACATGTAGGACATGTTCTCCTACAACATTTTCTGTACTACTGACAGCAAATGTTTTGTCACACACCCAAAGCAGCATTTGATAATCCTGCATTAATGTTTTTCCCCAAAATCCAGAGTACAAATGAAATATTTTAATTACACCCTATCGATATAGTAAAAAAAATCAGAGATTTATAATTTGTTTTAAATGAGAAACACTTGGTTAAATTCAGTTTAATTAAACTCTTAGTTTTGCTGCTAAAAAAAAAAAAAGTAAAAGCCAAATAAACCTGTTACTTATCCCTTCAATTTTAAATTATTTGAAAAATATTAGGGGGGAAGAATGCAATCCTTGTGATAACAATCCACAGCCTTAGATGGTTTTATTTCCTTCTAACTGTAAATTTTAGGATTTGGGGGTTGAAGTTGTGCTGTCATTCTTTGGAAAGTATTGCCACATTTCCCAAGTGGAAATGCTGAATTTTGGACAGTCAGATCAGTGGATTTCACTTTAAAAAGGCAAAGAGAAAGGCCCTGCCCTGTCAGAAAAGCTAAAAAAGGCAGAAAATCTCAGTGCAGCTTCTGAGACAAAGCCTGGTGTGATGAAATACGAAATTTATGGTGGGAAAGCTCTGGTTTATGGTTAATATTTGCTCTACTTCCCTTTATTTCCCTTTGGAGGATGGAAAGCCTGAAATTCCAGCTTTTAGGAAAAAAGCGATGCTCCCCTCATTGAAACAATTTGTGGGAGAAGAAAACAAATCCCATTTTGAGGAAAAAAATATAAAATAAATGAAGCTATCAATATTCTCTTCCAAGTGTTCCCCTCCCCTGCTCCCAGTGTTCTCTCACTGAGCTTTGGGCTCTCTGGCCCACCATTCCCACCCTGCTTCATTTTGCACTTCACATTTCTCCCTTCTGGAAATTTTAGCAAAATGAGATTGCAGAACAATTGTATTAAAAAAAAAAAAAAAAAGGATGTATTTACTCCAAATTGTTTTCTTGGAGGTGCTTCTCGCTCCATCCTGAAGCAGAAAATACAGGAATAAAGTGTTGGAGGAAATAATTAATTGGCATGGAGACTTGCAAACAGAGATATCCTCTTTTTGTGGGTGTAGCTGTAAAAAAGGACTGCACAGAAAGCCTGGAGGAAGTGAAGCAAGCACAGCCACCCAGCTACAAGTTCTTTAAATATTTTGGTTTTTTAGAGGGGAACTGGAAGCTCCTTTGACAGAACCAGGCCTAAAATAAACTCTATTAAACATTTCAGACCTTGGGAAGCTCCCACTGATCACTGGTTTCTAGGCCAGAGTAGATTTGGGACTTATTAATAATTACAGGTAATGGCAGAAATAGTTATTTAATGGAATTAGTATTTAAATACTTGCAGCTAAATTTACATTTTAATTGGCTGGCACATAGCAAAATTCTCATTATTTAAAAACTAGGAAAAAAAAATAATGTCATTCCCTTCAGCCTGACTTTAAAACAGCAAACAGATGCAAGCAAGCCTCAGAATCTGAAGGTCAAACATGAATAGGAATGATATTATATAGACAAATTGTGATTAATTTTACAGTATGGGCTGTGAACTGTAATTGGTTATGAACGTTGGTTAAAACTATTTCTGGAGCTGGTAAACAAGTGTAAACAACAAACACAGTTCAGGGGATTTTTCTTGCACTTATTTGATGCACAATTCATTTCCCACTCTGATTTCTCAGTCAAACCGAGTCTCTGTGAGAGCAGCAGACAGCAGCAGATGAAACAATTAAACAATTCAGATTTCAATTAGCACTGATGCAGTTCAGAGCTAAAGCCCCCCAGGTGCTGAGGCTCTGCCACGCTGAAGCAGCACAATAATATTGGGGTTGAAGGTTTCTTTGACACTCCAATATTTACGTGCTGCTAGGGCGGAACGAGCGCGAGTCCTGCAGGCAGCACACGAAATTCCCTCCTGGAAAAAGGGACAGAGGATGGATCCCCCAGAGCTTCTGAGCCTTCAATTCCTACAGCAGCAGATAATGATTTGCACCCTGAGCAGAGCATGCAAACCATGATGTGCTGCTACAGCACTTCAAGGCCTCCAAGGCAGCTTTTCAAACCTGCACTTTTTAGAGTTTTACCTGGAAACAGAACTTTCAAACGGGTGTTACTCACACACCAACCTGTAAAATTAAGAACCTGTTGTGATCCAGGTCAATCCCATGGCTTCGGAGAAGCATCCCAACATCTCTGAATGTCTTTTTCTTGCCATTGATGTAGTAGGTGGAGGAATTGTCTCTATAGGCAGTTCTAGAGACACAGAATTTGCTGTCAGGAATGACTTCGTAATCATCTCCTTCCTGCTTTGAGGAAACACAAAGCCAGAGAAACAATTACTGTGGATGGGAATTTACCTCCTATTTCACAATTAACCAGGTAAGTTTCATCATGAGCTGTTTTTATCATGGACTCTGAGTTGTGGAAGTGGGAGCTGTCTTAAAATTGCATCTCTCAAAAAAAAAAAAAGAGAGAAAAACAATAACAAAAAAATCCTTTGAGAAGTGGACAAAAAAATGCCCTGAGCTGTCTTTGTGTGGTGCCTTTCCCCCTGTGAGGGGCAGGACTGCCTGTGCATGGCCCAGGCTGCAGGGGCTGTGTGTCCCAGCCCCTGGGAGCCCTGGGGACTGCAGAGCTCTCTGCACTCCCAGCTCCTCCAGAGCTGCTGCAGCTCCACACACAAACTGCACCAGAGAAAAAAGCCAAACGTTAAAGATGGGACAAATGTGACATCAGCAGCTTCAAAAGACAGCTTCCATTTACCTCCAGAGCAGCAGGCAAAATAAAGCTGCTGCCAGGCTTCAAGAAGTTAAAATTCACCCAGATTAACCCCCAAGAGCTCTCAAATTGCTCTCAGGTTTTAAATCAAACTCAGCTTCTGGATGTTCACACAAAGTCCAAAAAAATTTTTTCTAAATTTAAATAGATTTAATTTTTTAATCTGGTTATTATAAACAGAAAAAGAAAAAAAATAAGTGTCTTTTCAAACAGTTCCTAAAAAAGGCTGTAAATGCTCCACTTTATTAACACCATTTTTGGAATTTCAATGTACACTTCCTCCTTTTTTGGTTGACCCTAAATTTAAAAGTTCAAATGTGTGCACAAAAAAGAAATTTAAATTAGGAGAAATAAATTCTTTGTACCACAATTGCAATAAATTAACAAAAAAATGCTAAGTTTTTATCAATACACAAAGCAGCAAGCAAAATAAATATTTTTTTAATTTGCCAACACTTTCTATTTCGTTCAAACAAAATATCAGCTTCAAAAAATTTTAGTGGTAAAATGTGGGGTCCAGAATTTTTGCTGAAAAATCTGTTATAAAATTACAGGCATGTTTAGAGTACATAAGGTGTAAATAAGTTTCAGATTCATTATATATTTTTCTAAATTTAGATAACCTAAAATAATTTCTAATTGCTTTGAAAAGTTTTTCTTAAATAGGTTTTATTTCTTAATACATATATTTGTGTTACACATTTAAGAATATCTAATATGTCCAAATATAGACTTGTAAATTTCTATGAATTCTTTTAATTGCAGAAATAAATTTATTTACTTGAGGTAAACAAGACTACAAATTAAAACGAGTTCTTCTTAAAATGATGATTAAAAATTGCTGAATTGTTTTCAAACAGAAATCTACCACATATTAGTCCTGCAGCAAATTAAAGAATCTTTACTAAGATTTTAAGAGCTGCACTACTCAACAGAGGATTTTTAAAGTTAATTAACACTGATGGGTTATATCCCAAAGGTAAACTAATCATGCTGTGAAGTTTCCCCCAGCTCCAACGAAAATAAGCAAATATTACAAGTTTTTCAGCTCCTTAAGGGAACAAAGCTGGGATCATACCTACCTTGTCAATGATCTTTTGGAAGTGAACTTCCACAGAGCAGCTCGGGATGTCCTTGTGCTCATCAGAGTTATGGATCAGCACCGAGAGCTTTTTGGATCGGATTTTTTGGGCTCGATAGCCAAAGACAAAAAGCAGGGAATCGATGATATTGGATTTGCCACTGCCATTTGGCCCGATAATACACGAGAAACGCTGCACAGAGAAGGGGAAAAAGTGATCTTCAAAGGGAAAGCAATCCTGCCCAGCGTCCATCACCCATTTCAAGCACAATTATTCCTCGTGCGTGCAAGTGTCTGAGAGCTGAGCTTTTGCTGCCAAGGTAAAAGTGAATAAAAGCCCCAGAGCTCAGCTCAGCTTTCCCAGCTGCACTGCTTAACCCAAAGCCCTGCACTTTGCAGCCTTCACAAGCAAAGTTTCATGCTCAGCCACGTAAGTCTCTTGTGGGCACAAAAAAATATTCTCTTGCTTCAAACACGGCCCTAAAAGTTCTCCAGCAAACGAAATCAAGAGAAAAGAGAGCTTTTCTAAGCTGTGCTGACAAATTAAAATTGCACAGCATTGGAAAGTTGCACTTCACTGTTTTCTCTACTTAATTTAGAATATTACTATCAAAATATTTCTAAACCTTAAATATTTTTTCAGTTATTTTGAGGTCAGCTTAGATGAAGAAAATGTAGGAAGGAATAATACCACCCAGTGAAGTCTTACCTTCAGTTCAAAACTACTTAAGGAAAAAGAAAGATACCTTGTGAAAAGGTCCCAGAGTTTTCTCCCCTGCATAGGATTTGAAGTTCTGGTTTACAATGTGAGTGATCATGAGGCGAGGAGCACCAGGTTCACTGGTCATTGCTGGAGGTGGGGGAGGAGGGATGCTACCCAAAATCTCTTCTAAACTTCGATTATCCACCACCTCATCTGAGGCTGCTAAAACCCATCCAAACAAACAGAAAGATAAAAAAAAAAAAAAACAACAAAAAAAACCAATTGTAAGCTCTCAGTGATTTGACACCTTTTAAAATGTTGAACTGAAAAAGGAAAATAATTTCTGTCTGAACCAGACTACATTTTGGCCTGCAGTTATTAATATGAGCTGAGTGGAATTAAAATTCTTCTTTCCACAAACAAAATGTTTTTTAAGAGCTACTTAAGATGTCCCATCGCTGGGTTTGTTCTTTCATTATGTAATTCTTATTCCAGCACACTTTAACAGGCCCCCTGCAATTCCAACAGCTCCAGCCATCACAATAAATCTGCAAATCTGAAGCAGGCAAAGCCTTTCTAATGAGTAAGTGCAAAGCCACATTTCAGAGTCACTGTGCAAGATTTGGGGATCTCTCACGAGGCTCTGAAAGCTGCAATGACAGCACGGCTGCTCTGCAAAGACAGGAAGTTTGTTACGAAAACAAACTGGCCCCCTGGATATCAGCAGAGCAGCTTTTCCCCAGGCACCAGCACTCCTCCTTCCAACAAGCAGCAGTTTTTGCCACCAATTTCAATGTATTTGTCAAATACCTGCCTTTAACAACTGCACATCTGACTCCCTAACACAGCTGTTGGTTTTGCAGATTTTTTTCTGCGAAAGCTCAACTCAAGGAACTCAAGAAAAGTTGAAAACTGCTTCATGAAAAAGAAAGTCAAATCATTTTAAGAGTTAAGTAAATAAACTTGACATTTATTCCATTCCAAGAAATCCCATACCATTGGCTGCCTATAAATTTGAAAAATCCTGCTGTTGTACCACAATCTTAAGTACAATGTTCCAGATCAGAGCTCCGAAATAGGCTTTATTAGGAGAAAGTCTACAAATTGCTTTTGCACTTGTACTGGGCCAAGCCCTTTAACTCTTTGTGAGCTCTTTTGACCATTTTAAAAGCAGTTTTAAATTGCCAGGGGTTTCAGCGTTGCTTTGTAGAAAGGAACAGAGCAAATCCCTTCTGGAGAGTTTGGAAATCCAAGTTGCTGCTGAGGAGGCTCAAGGAGCACCACGCCAGGCAGCCCAGACCTACCTTGGGGAGGTTCTTTGTCAGGCTCCCTGGTGCCTTCCTTTTCCACTTCCATGTCCGTGGAGGACTCCTCCAAGGGCTCCCTGCCCTTCCCACGGGCTGCAGTGGAGGTTTTGGTGCTCTTGCCTGGCACGGTCCCTGTTGGCTGCTCCCCTTCCATTCCAAGCAATCAAACAACTGAAGGGCTCTATCTCCTTTGCTAACACAAACAAGAGAACCCCGTGATCTCAGCACCGAGCTACAGCCCAGGAATTCACCTACACCTCTGCCCAGATGCTTGACTCATTTAGAAACTTAAGACTGGAGGCATTTAGAAGACAAAAATCCAAATTTGAAACAAAATATCGAGGTTAGCTTCATAATGATATATTTTAAGATACATCACCCCTAGAACGAGGGGCTGAGCCGAATCTGTTTTAACAGCATGGATCTACCTGCTGCCAGCTCGTGGGGACATGTTAGGGCAGTGACTTTGCTCCCGGAAAGCCACCCTGGTGCTGGGGGCAGAAGAGTTAAAGACACATTGAATAACAAGCCCAAGAGCCACATGTCCCTAGTCTCCTGGAAGAACTCGTCATATTTCAGACCTGACACTCGTTTTACTTTCAATAATCCGTGCTAAATATTTGTATGGATATAGAGAGATTGATAAACAAGACAGAGAAACAAAAGCCCTGAGTGATTATAGCGAAGATTTGACTCTTAAATAATTTAAATCGACACACTCTGCTCACAAAACACAACACAACCCCTCCTGCCAGCATTCAGCATTTCAGAGATAAAGCAAAAACGAAATACCTTCATCTAGCCGGGATGTTAAAGTGATCTGAGCAAGGACGAGCATTACAAAAGCCATCAGCTGGCACTCGAGCACAGCTCCCCAGACGGGTGAAGAGAAAGCACCCGATGAGAAGAAAAGGACAGAAACTCTCCCCAAAGAGTTGAAATCGCAGCAAGTGGCGAAGTGAGTTCGCAGAAAAACAGACATGAGAAAGTTTACTTCTCACAAGATAAAAAACTGACGTGGTTAGAAAGTCATCTTACAATTGGTGCCAATCATTTGACGTTTTCAGACCTACCCCCAGCCCACACTCTCATGAGAGTCCTTCATTTGGGACAATGGGGGAGGGGGGGAAATAAGAGACAGAACTCATTTTCAGGCAATTTCAGTCTATGCCCCCGTTCAGAACTGTTCCGCAATGGCTGTCGCAGACAATTACAGCCTCTCAAAGCACATTTATTTTTTTTTTTTTCCTCAAACTGCTCCACTCCAACAGAATTGTGCAATATAGACCTATTTACCTTCCCAACCCTTCCCCCCCCCTCGGACACTTCACCAGAATGAACAAGCCGAACTACTTGACCTCAGCTTTTAAATCGCGATAAATCAGCTGCCACATCGTCTCTAACAAATTTAACAAATTCGTGCCCAGCCCCTCCCCCGAGCCAGCTCGAAGGTGTTCGGTTAAAGCATCTCTCCTGCCAAGCGCCGCTTTCCTCACAGGGACGGCGAAAAAAGAGCCAGACACGGACAGAAAAGCTTCCTTATTAACAGCCGATTAAATCTGATAGAGACAAGCCCTGTCAGTGACAAATGTGGGGTTTTTTCAAAGCCTAAGGAGCCAGACTGCACCCTTGTCACGCTCTTTCCAAATCAACAGAATCCCAGAAAATTCCGAGTTGGAAAAGACCCACGGGGATCATCGACTCCAGCTCTTTTAAGAGAATGGCCAATCATTAAGAGCTTTCTTAGGATTTTTCTTTCACCCTTCAAGCATCAAAGCAGCAGGCAGAGCCAGGGATAGAAGGGTCCCTGCTCTAAGCAGATTAAAGTCGGGTCTCTCCGCTACCCAAACGCGTCCCTGAACTTCCCTATCCTCCGGTCCGCGGGGATCCCTCAGGGCACGGCGGGAGCCCTTGGGCTGCACAACCCCTCGGGGAGCCGCTCCTCAGAGCCCTGTGCCGACAGCAGCCGGGACGGAACCGCCGGGCCCGGAGCCCTCAAGGGGGACCCTCAGCGGGGCAGCCCAGACCGGGGAGAGAGAGGCGCTACCGCCGCTTCTGCTCCCTCCGGGCCAGGGGGAAGTGGGGAAATGAGGCGCGGGGCAGAACCCGCCGATCCCCCAGCACCTCCTGCCATCCCCTCGGCACCTCCCGCCTTCCCCCTCAGCGCCTCCTCCTCAGCACCTTCCCTTCAACAGCACTTGTCTCCCCCTTAGCACCTTCCCCTCAAAAGTCCGAATGTCCACCTCAGCATCCCTTGTCTCCCCTCAACTCTCCCAGCATCTCTTTTTTCGCCATCAGCATCGTCCCCTCAGCACCCCCTGCCCGGGGCAGCCCCCTGAGGGCACCTCCTCCGCCGCGAAGCCCCTCCACCCAACCGCCCTGAGGCGAACCGCCATCGCTTCCTCTCGCCGAGCTCGTACCTGCTCGTCCCGGCGGCTCCGTGCCCCAGCGAGGCGGCGGCAGCGCAGGCGGCTCCGGCTGCTGTAGAAGCTCGGCCGCTTCCACACTCGAAAATGGCGCCGAAACGGCGAACTCGAACCGAAATTCGTTAGAAAAGCGCGGGGCAGGCTGGGACGGGAGGGGCCGGGCCCGCGGGTTTGAACGGCACCGCCGCCCCCGCCCGCCATCTTGTGTTCGTTACAGCAGGGAGGGAAAAGCACCCAGAAATCCGCCGGGAGCGGCTTTTTCTGGGCAGAGACGGAGGGGTGGGAGACATTAGGGGGTGAGGGCTGCGCGGTACCGCGGCCTCGCTGCCATGCCGGCAGAGAAAAGGGTTAATTTTAATTTTAGAAGTAGGTCAGTGGGCGGCGCTTGGTTGCTGGGCGACGCGCGCTGGTTTAAAATTAATAAAAAAAAATTTAAAAAATTTTTACAAGTGAAAAAAAAATTTAAAAATTGTGAGAGCGCGGCGATTTTGAAGCGGGTTTAATTAATTAACGGGCGGCGCCGTGGCACCTTGGGGGGGCCGGGGGGGAGCCGTGAGGTGGCGGAGGAGGAGGAGGAGGAGGATGAAGAGGATGCGGTCTCGCGAGAAGTCGCCATAGCGACGGCGGCGCTTGGCGGCGGGGGGAGCGGGAGCCGCCGCTCCTGAGGCGACGGGAGCGGGACGGGGAGGCGGGATCATCCCGGGATCGGCCGGGAGCAGCAGGCGGGATCATCCCGGGATCGGCCGGGAGCGGAATCATTCCGGGAGCTGGCGGCGGGATCGCCCCGGACTCCCCTGGGAGCGGGCTCCGCCGGGCGCGGGCTCCGGCCGCCGCTCTGCCGCTCTCTCCCTCTGCCCGCGCAGGTAAAGGCGCGCTGGGGAGGCGGCGGCCGCCGGCCCCCTCCCCTCGGCTGAGTCACCGCCGCGGTGGGCGAGAGGGTCGGGAGCCGTGACCCCCGGCTGGGCGTGGGACGGGCGGATGGAGGGGCGGGAGAGCTCCGGGGGACAGCTGAGGGCAGGGCGGGGGAGCCTCGACCCTCAGGAGAGGTTGGATGATTGCGTCTTGGAAAGCTGCAAAAGGAGGGAACGGCGGGTGTTGGCGCGGGCGGTGCTGGCCGAGGCTGCCCCGAGGGTTTGCTGTCTCCTTCTCCGTGCCCCGCGCTCCGCCGGCTGCTTTTCCTTCTCGGCATTCGTCCCATCCTGCTGTGGCATTCCTTCCCTTTCCTGCTCTGCCCCCATCCCTTCCCCTTGCCTTCCCTATCCCGCCCGCTAGTTTTCCTTCCCCGTGGCATTCCCTGCTCCCCCCATCCCGCTCTCCTCCGCCGTTCCCGATCCTCATCTACGGGCCAGCAGCTCCGCATGGGAATGGGAGGGGGCGCGAAGCGCTTTGGCTTCTCCGAGTCCCCATAATTCCTGCTTAGAATTCCTGCTTAGAATTCCTGGTTAGAATTCCTGGTTATTGCCACATCTCTCCTAAAACTCCTGCTGGATTCCTTGGGACGGAGAGAGTACGTGGGCTGGCAGTGATGGATGTACCTGTGGATGGCCCAGGGTGGGCGTTCAGCCTTTCAGCGGCACATATAGAGCCATTAAAATGCTTTAAAAATTATAATAAAGTTCTGGGCTTTGGAAGGAAAATATAAGGTTTTCCCTTCCTGGCTGTGTGTCAGCACAGGGGATCTCCAGTGCTCCAACCTCTGATGTTTCAGGCTTGATCTTAAAGGTCTTTTCCAACCTTAAGGATTCGCTGTTCACAGCATCATTTTTTCTTCGAGTTGTCCATGTTCAGTTGGATAATGTGAAAACAGAATTCTCTTTAAACTCAGGTATTTCTTGGTGCTTGTTTTTCCCCAGTAGTAATATTACTTCAGAACTTTTAATTTTAGTGTTAGTGTCTTCCTCTTGAATATTGGCTGCTTGTGTGTGCATATATATTATGTTAATTATCCATACTTAAATATGTATTTGTTTTCTTTTATTACAGTTATAACACATGGTTTTAATGCTCCATCTGAACAACTGAGATGAGACTGAAGACTTCCCTTTTAAAGGAGCCAAAACATATCCTTTGTCACAGGAAAAAGCATGGAACATCGTGTTCATTCTGAATAGACTCTTCCAGAAAATATTTTTTTATTGTTGAAGTTTCAGTAAAATATTAGTAAATTGCAGATGGCTTTTTTTCCTGTTTTTCCTTTGTTCCCCTTGTCATTGAGTGTAGTGGTGTGAATAAACCAACACTTTTGAATGATAGTTGGATGTTTTGCACTTGTGTTTTGCACTAAGACCCTTCATTAACCCAACATTTTTGCCATGTTTCCATAACTTTACATCATGATAAGAATTTTATTTTTATGAAATATTTTCATTTTATGAAATGAAAATTCGCTTCATTTTGGACTGAATTTTTATCAGATCTTCTTGGCACATAAGAGCAAAAAAAAAGAAGATTTTATTTTTAGTATTAAACATTCCATACAATCTTAACAAAATAATCTTCTTGTATTGTCCCTTCAGTTCTGAGGAGTCGAGACGGGGTATTTGATTATTTTTAATGGTTAAACTTTTCAGATTCCTTAACCGAAGGACACATAAGGACTTGGTGAGCTGTGTGGGCTGGACCACAGCTGATGAGCTGTTCTCCTGCAGCGATGACCACCAGATCATGAAATGGAACCCAGTGACCAGCGAGACCTCTCGAGTGCTGAAGCTGCCAGATGATGTTTATCCCTTAGATCTGCACTGGTTTCCCAGAGGCATTGGTGGCAAGAAGCAATCCCAGGCTGAGAGCTTTGTTCTGACGAGCTCTGATGGTAAGGCAACTTAAAATATTTATATTAATAAAATCTAAAAATAATAAATTTTAAAAATATTTAAAATACTTATTGTTTTGTACCCTTGAGTGTCCATGTCAGTCAAATACAAGGCATTATTTGAGGAGCAAGAAGCTTTGAGGATTGCTTGGCATTTTTTTCCCTTCTCCCCAAAAAGATTTTTCCCTTGGGGTTTTTATTCCCCTTCTCCCCAAAAAGATTTTTCACCCAGCCAGATTTTTTTTCCTGCAGGAGTTTTCCTGCCCCAGCTTACTCCTGCAATTTTCCTGCACCAGCCAAGTCCCCTGTGTGATAAGGATTCCTGCAAACTTGCTGAATCCAATGGAAAAGCAGCAAAATGTCTTTACAGGGTTGCATTAATTCCTAGTTGAACTGCAGATGTTTGAAATCAGAGCAAATGTAAATTTGGTCCCCTTGGGTTTTCTTCTGAAATGCATCTCTTGGGGGATATTGTTCTTTTTATTTCCTACTGACATTGGTCTTGTTGCTATTTTTTAACAAAAATGAAGAATATTTTTGGCTTTGACCTTCAAATTAAGGACAAATCATAAGTGATTCAACCTTTTTATTTTTGTTTTTTATTGACAATTTTATATTAGGTCAGCATTTAAGAGTCCACGGAAGTTAATGGACAAAACATCCATGTTTTATATTTTGTGTCTGGATAGGCTGGGAGTCTCCCACTGGAAATTCCTTCCAAACTGGGGAGTCATTTTCAGGTTGAGGACAGTTCTGTCTTTAGTACTTAATAAAAATGAAGGACCAGAGATTAAACTGAATCCCTTCTACCTACACCAGGCATTTGGCTACAATTTTCTCTTTTTTTGTGTAGTAAGTTGTAATTTGAAAATCTCTGTTCCTTCAGTCGAACAGAAATCCATGGAAATGGAGAAACCTCCCCATGGGAATGCCATGGAAAAAGCATTTGACTGGCAGCAATTGTGAATTCCCCTGGTGGAAAAGCCAAGAAGTTGCAGAAGTAAAGCTGCTGTCCCTGAAAACTTGATCTCCACTGTTCTGCAGAAGGATTAGGATACAGTTTTAAGTGATGATCACATTTTTTCCAGAGGAATTCTTTAAAGTTGATCCTGCTTTTACATGTAACCATGTTCTTCCCTGCTCAGCTACAATTTCCTCTGTTTTCCTCTTTGGAAGGGGCCTTGTGAGAGTAGTAGGAGCTGGTGGAGTGGGAGAGGATGCAAAGGATTGGGAAAATAGTGGAGTTTTTCCTGGATAACAGGATTTTATCTGATACTTTGACATTGCCCATTTTCCTGATATTTTGACTTCACCAAATCCTTCAGTTCCTTCCCAGCTGCTTGAGCTTCCACTGGAATTTCATTTGTCTCTTATGAGCTGAGGAATTGCTCACAGAAATATTCAGGGATTCTGCTTAGATCAGTGGGAGCTGTTTTATTGTATCAAATCCCATGGAATTCTGTATATCCTGGAAAAAGTGATGGCTCTGAAGAGCTCAGCCCCTTCATGCTGAGTCCTGGAGTGATGGCATGGCAATATTCCTGCTCCTGGGAGATTGGGTTTAAGGATGCTCCAATGAAAAAGGTCTTGGGTACAGGTGGAACAAAGACACTGCATGGGAAAAGGTGCAGAAAATAAAAAATATATTTCTCAGAAAATTAAAGTTGTTTTCAGTGTAAAAGCAGAAAAGGCCATTTTGGCAATTGACTTGGAGAAATTAACATTGAATTCCTCTAAATCCAGCTTTTGCTTACACATGGAACATGAAAATCTCAGACCTGAGAGGTGTTCTGTACAATAAGTGATACATCCATGAGATAAATTCTATTATATAATTACAAAAGAATGGAATGCATTAAATGAACACCTTGGAAGTGTTGCAGGGGGCTTGGAGCAGCCTGGTCTGTGAAAGGTGTCCCTGCCCATTGGGATTTCAGGTCCCTCCCCACCCAAACCAGTCTGGGGTTCCATGGAATTTTAAATGATCTGTTCAAATAAACTGATTTATCCAAACCATAGTTTTTTATCAGTGTTAGAAGTCTTTTCCTTGGAAATCTTGCACTGGCAGAGATTTGGCTGGATGATTGTGCCAAGAGTTCTGGTCACTCAGGAGCTCCCTTGCAGTGGTTCAGTCTGACAGCTTAGATCAAATAATACTAAAAATAATTTGATTTTAAAGTACTTAATTTCAATTACTGGGCTGCTTATTTTTCCAAGCTCTCCATTGTCTGCTCTTTGCTCCAGTTTAAATTTGATCTTCCTGAATTTAAGCAGAATCCCTTATTTGGGAAGAAAAACTTCCTGATCCTTCTGTTGAAGTCATTACAAACTTTGGGGTTGGCCGCTGTGGAATTCCATCCCAGCTCCAGCATGGGAGCAGGAATAGTTCTGATTTGAGCTCTGGAAAACAACTGGATGTGCTCTTTGTATTGTTGCTTTCTTGGTTTGTCTGTGTGTTCTCCACAGAAGGTACCAGCACTGCTGTAATAATATATAATGTAATTAATAATGTCATTTAATAATAATTTACTATATAATTAATTATCTATAATTCTGTAAATTCTATACACTGTATCTTTTTTTTTTTTTAGGGAAATTCCACTTGATTTCCAAGCTAGGAAGAGTGGAAAAGAGTGTAGAAGCACATTATGGAGCTGTCCTTGCAGGAAGGTGGAATTATGAGGGAACAGCCCTGGTTACAGGTGAGCATTCCTAAATTAATGAAGTGCTTTGAAAACTTAAATAATAATCTGCTTTTTCTTGGTCTTATTTATCACAGAGGTTGTTATCACCTTGTTTACTAGGAGTTCATTTTGCACTATTTAATGAATGCATTTTAGCTTAGTGTTGTGCATTGTAATTAATAGATGTAGTAAAAAGATTTCTCTTTTTTCATTTAAGTCATCCAATCCAATTGAAAGTAAATGTTTTAATAGCAGAGTGCTTAGATGGTTTTGTGGCTGTTCTGAACTTCAGAAAGGAGAATATTTGATTTCTTTCTTTTCTGTCTGTTGCAAGACAAAGTTGCTTAGTTGGTACATTTATATCCCTGCACATTTGGGGTTTTTTAAAAGGCTCATTGATCTTGAATATTCCTGTGCTTTATTCCTTAATTATCAGTAATTATTACCTACAGCCTGTTTATGTTAGTGCTAGAGGAGTGAGCCCACAATTTCTTCATTTCTACACCATTTTTTTGTCCCAAATCTTTTGTTAATGAGTTGCTTTTGGCATTTTTTTGTCCCAAATTCTGTCTGGGTTTTGGGGGAGCTGCTGAAATTGCCTGTGCTGGGCTCCTTGCTGGGGTTTCTGGTGGTGTCAGCCTCCTGCTGATGGAGCACAGCTGATTCCTCTGGCCAAGTTCCAGCTCAGGCCACAAGAACTGAAGATAATTTTGGATCTGCTCATTTCCAGACTCTGAAATGCTGCTTCAAGGAACTCTGTCTGGCCTGTTCCTCTGAAATCCCAGAGGGATGGAAATATTGTTCTTTTTAAAGACAGCTTTGCCTCAGGAACTTCTCCAAAGACAAAGTCAAAATTGTCTTTTGAATCCCTTTTTTTTTTCTGAGACTGCATGACACTGACACTTTTTGGGGAGTGTGGGAATTCATCACCACTTCCAGTTTATTCTGAGGAGATCAACTCCTCTTATACCACAGCTGTACTTGGAGGAAGACGAAATAAATCATTGCTACTGCACCACTTCAAATGTTTTTATGGTTATATTTCAACAGCATCAAATGTGCACAAATAAGATTTTTAATTTTGAGTGGGTTTTTTAAACATTTTTAAAACATTTAAAACAACATTGGCCAGATATAAAAACCTGAAATGTGGCAAATAAATTATATTTGAATGGAAGAATCCATTAATTTCTTTTTCCTCATTAATTGCATCTGGGAGGCCTAAACTGAAGGCCCATTTTATAAATGACACCACACCAGGATTTGTGTGCTGTTAAAACAACCCTAACTGTGCTGTGTAGTGTTTAGCAATGAATTCTTCAATAAACAAACTGAGTTATTTGGTAACACACAGTTATGGTAGAAAATTGAAGCCATCCAGACAGAGTTATCTTCACTTGCCCCATTTATCAGCTGTGAAATCTCCAGCTGAATCCATCAAATCTGCTCCTGCTCCCCTGGGCCTTCTCAGACTCCTCTAAGCAGCTTCTGGGCCATTGAAGGAATCAAAAATACAGAATTTGGGATGCTTAAATAATGATGGATTTTCCCTTGCTAGGACCAGCTTCAGAAAAGAGTTGGGGGATTTTCAGGAAAGGAGGATTTCTTGATAATAACAAAAGAACCATCTTAAATATTTTTCCTTCCTATACTTCCTATTGCACGTTTGGAAGATTAAACAAAAGGAATTGACCTGTAAGAAAAGCTGGGTTTATTTTAACTCCAGTGTTTCCTGAGCAAATACAAATACATTTGTTAGGCTGAATATTGCATGGCATTTGCTGATTTGTGTGCTCATTTGCAGTTGGGGAAGATGGCCAAGTGAAAATCTGGTCTAAAAGTGGAATGCTGAGATCCACCTTGGCTCAGCAAGGTGAGTTCTTTGCTCAAAGCTCCATCAGAAATTGTTCATTTGAGTTATTCTGAAATATATTTCAATAACAGACCCTGCATATGGCAGTGATGGTTTCTTCAAGGGTGTTAAAGCCTTAATTAAACTTAAATGTAAATCAGAGTTGTATTTTGATAAGATTTTTTAAAAGCAGTTCATTTTTCAAAGTGCTGCAATATTTTTAGGCAGCAGTCTCATCCCACGCTGAGGATTTGGTGCCATTTCGGTGAAGATCCTCAGCTCAATTTTGTTTTTCAGACTTCATAGATGGAGCCCGTGTGACCTTGTGACATTTTTGAAGAAACCACATGCACCTGGGCTTGGGTTAAATGTCAGGCCCTTATCTCTGTCTGAAACAAATGATCTGAATGCTTTCAACCTGGCACTTTAACCACAGCAGTGAATAGAAAATGCATTTCAGTTCTTTTAAGGAAGTTCATGTGCTCGTGCAGTGTTTGTCAGGTAAAAAGATAAACCAACTGAACTAGAATGTAAAAAAATATTCAAACTGAAGCACATATTCTTTAACATTTCTCAGTTTATGTTGTCAGGTTTCTTATGCAATATTTTGCTTATTTGGGGTTTGAAAAAGCATATCAAGTAAATTCCATGCTGTCATTTGAAACATGAATCTTCATTGGTTTCTGCAAGTTTCTGGTGCAGTACAAAAGCACAGTTGAGTCCCCGTGGAGTAACTGTCACCTTGTGTTTGTGTTTTCAACTTAAAATCCTGTGAGGCCCTGAGATCTGTAAATTCAGAGTCAGAACCCCACAGTCCCTGATGTAAGCATGGCCGTACCTGGGGTCAGGGCAGGATTCTGCAGGAAGGGTGCATCATGTCCAACCAATTTTTCCCTTCCTTTATTATAATAAGAACTGAAAAAATCCCCACTGCCAACGTTCCTTTGCCTCATTCCACTCTTTGTGTTAGAAATCAATTTTCAGGCTGTATTTTGGGGTGACGATCCATGTGCTGTTCTGTCTTCGACCTTTATTCCTCCTTAGATTCCCTTAAATTCTTCTTTTGTTCCTCCTTCTCCTTACACTGAAATGTTGAGTTTGGGCTTCCACTGATCCATTTTGATGAGGAAATGGATTTCCATGAATTTCTTAGGGAACCCACAAGATTATCACGGAATCCTGGAATGGTTTGGGTTGGAAGGACCTTAAATCCCATTCCCTCCATGGCAGGGACACCTCCCTGTATCCCAAACCTGCCTTGGACATTCCCAGGGGTCCTGGGACACCCACAGCTGCTCTGGGAATTCCATCCCAGCCCTCCCAGGGAGGAATTCATTCCTGTACCTATATTCTTTTGGAAACACCCTCCCAAGATCCAAAATTATTTAAATTAATGTTTCTCCTCCTGTGACAATCCAAAATCCCACACAAACTTACAATTACCAAGCGTGCTGTGGGATAAGCCAGACCTTCCTTTCCCAAATCCCAATTTTCTGCCTTTTTGCCTCCTTTTTTCCCAGAATATTCTTGTTTCTCCCTGCAGTGGGGCTGCTCCTCTGGGTTTTCCAGGGTGTTGGCAGCATTTTCCCAAGGCAGCCCTTGTTAAGTGCAGGAGGAAATGAGTTAACTCAGCTCCTGCTGTTAAGCCCTGGAAATTGTGGTTAAGTCCTCAGCCATCATAAAAAAGGCAAACATTTGGTTTAAATAGAAAACTCTTCTGATTGTTAGATCAGCATTAGGAAAGGACAAAAAAAAAGGAGTTTATTTAGAATTTCTGCTCCAGCTGGGGACAGAATTTATGGCATTTTCACCAGGAATTGCCAGGAGGAAAACAGCCAGAGCCACATTTATTTATAATATGTTGTGTTTCTGGGACTTGTCTGCTCTGATGGTTGACAAGTTAAGAAAGTCTGCCATAATTCTGGATTTTTAAGGAATAAAATTCCCTGAAAGAAAATCTATGAACTACAGAAATCTTCAGGAGCAACGACACCAGGTCTCAATTTGGAGGGTGAATATTTGGGAGCTCAAATGGAGTTTAACCATAATAAAATCAGCTTTTTGCACAGGGAGAAGTGGGGAGATACTGGATGATTTTAGGGCAGCTCAATCACTTAATTATCTAAATCTCATCAAAATATTCCCATACAAAAATATTCCTGAGTCATTTTTGGAAATAGAATTTAATATGCCAAAATTGTCACTGAGAATTTTACCCTGTAAGAGCATTTTTAAGCCTTTTGGGGTTTTTTCTTACCATAAAGTTATATTAAAAATGGTTTATTTGAACAATTTTAAATCAGTTGCTGAGTTTAATATTGGAGAAGCTTTTTACTTAACTTTCTTAGTTTTGTTTCAAGGAATTAAGTAGCAAAGTCCTTTGATTTTTCTTCAGAGACAAATCTTGTCAAATAATATGGAAAATATTTGCATGGTTGGCAAGTCTGACTTTTTTAAATTCTTCTTTTTTCCTTGGATGTTTTTCCATGTAATTTTTGCTTTATTCTGTTTTCAAAAAATCTAATTTGAAAACTGGAACATGATTTTAAAAGGGAACAGTCAACTTTTTTCCAGATACAAAATTCTGAGAGTTTCAGTCTAAGAAAGTTTCAGTTAATTGGGAAAAATCTGTCCAGCCTGTGGCCAGTTGGATTTATTGTCATTTATTTTGGAAGTTACTTGTGAATGGGATATTTGTGCAGCAAAACAAAAATCTGTCTTAATTATGGTACCCAAAAATCTAAAAAAGAATAATTTAGGTGCAACACAAAACTTTTTCCACCCATTTTTGTGTCCAGCCTCATAATTTGGGGTGAAAAGATTGATTTTCTGATGTCTCTTGGTGAGTATTATTTTGATTTTCTGTATTTCTGGAGTGACAGTTGGGACTCAATTGTATCAGAGGATAAAATCTGAATATAGATATAAAATGCAGCTATTTCCTGTTGGTGTCCTGGACTTGTTCTGGACTTTTCTGCACTTAAAACCTTTCACTTGTAAAAGTTTTGTAAATGGATAGTTTGGTAAATGGCAGTAGATACAGAGGCTTGAGAAAAATGTAAAGTACATTTGTATAATACAGTATTATCTACATAGATATGTATTTAATATTAATCTATTTTATGCAGTAATTATGTATTATATTTTGTGTACTTAAATATAATTTTTAATATATGTAATTTTATATTTTATTATGCTATGTTGTATCTTACCATCAATATTATTTATTTTTATTATTCTAAATGATATATATATATTAAAAATAGAGTATTTTTCCATGCCCACAGGAACTCCAGTGTACTCAGTGTCCTGGGCCCCTGACTCTGACAAAGTTCTCTACACCTCAGGGCAGCAGCTGATTATTAAACCCCTCCAGCCAAATGCCAAAGTTCTGCAGGTACCATTAATAATCTGATTAATTAGTAAGATTTATTTATAGAAATAAATACACAGAAGCCTTTCCCTTTTTCTCTTGTTGAGAAGCAGTTGTTGAATTTTAATTTTTTGCATTAAAAATTTTAATGGATTTTTAGATGAAGGATTTTAATGCAGATTTTTGTGCTTTGATTCTGCCTCGTTCAGGCTTTATTTAATTTATTTTTCTGCTAAATCATAAAATCGTTAAGATTGGAAAAAACCTCCAAGATCATCAAGTCCAACAAGTGATGAATATTGAAAATAGGAGTTGTCACAATTGCTGAACTGATTTTTTCCCTTTCAGTGGAAAGCCCACGATGGCCTGATTTTGAAAACTGACTGGAATTCAGTGAATGATCTGATCCTCTCTGCAGGGGAAGATTGCAGATATAAGGTGAGCTCTGCTTCCATTTTAACTCATGCCCAAAAACTTATTAGATGTCCTGAAATTTCTGAATTTTACCCTGGAAGCCCAAAATGAAATGAAAAATCTTTCACTTTTCAAGAAAATATTGTATTATTTATAAATTCACCTCACTTGTGTAGTAAGATAAAATTACAAATCTTTTTTAATACTGCAAGGTAAAAATTGGTAAAGTGGGAGTGAAACAAAAAGAAAAATATGTACAAACATAGAAGTGAATATTTGAATTAATAGGAGCTGACATATCAAATTAAAAGAGATAAAACTGCTGTTTTCTACTACAGGGAAATTAGTGAATCCCTCAGTAAATTTTGAATTATATTAATATATATTTGGATGCAGGAAATATAACCATATAATCTGCATCCAAAATGCAAAGCACGTTTTGAGTATCTTCCCTTAAATAAAAACTGATTTTTAAATGTATCATGTGTTGGTTCTGTCATTTAATTGTGTAATGGCTGTGACAGAAAATATACAATTAAGAAATTTTAAAAATTATTACATTGTTTTGTGGATTGATTTCCATTTAAAAAATCTCTGTATTTGGAAATTTGCAGGTTCTTTTATAGACTTGGGGCAATTTACAGGAAATAAAACTCAGGGGTGCAAAATATTTTATACAGAATATTTTATCCAGAATTATGTGATATTCTCCATGGCAAAAAGCAAGTCTGTTGCATTAAATAAACCAATACTAATTAAATAATTATGTATACATGTGTGTGTGTGTGTGTATACACACATATCTATATTCATTTATATTTTTACATATTTATATATATAGTTACACTTAATTAACTTGGACAATTATTTCTGCAGTTTCTATGTCATGAGGGAAAATTATACTTCTGGAATAATAAAAGTACAAGAAGTGTATTTGTAAAATATAAGTGAGGAATAATATAGGTGATTTTTCCAGTTACACTTCATCATGAGGGAAAATGATAGTTCTGAAATGATAAATACAAAAAATATATATATAAAACAAAAGTGAGATATATATTAATATATATATATTGTTAATATATATAATATCAATATGTCTGTCGCAGGTGATTTTTAAAGTTACACTGGAAGCATGAGGGGAAATTACACTTCTGCAGTAAAAAAAATACAAAAAAATATATATAAACCCAAACTGAACCATAATATAGGGGATTTTTCAAATTACACTATAAAACATGAGGGAAAATGATACTTCTGGAATAGGAAAAATACAAAACATATATAAAACAAAAGAGGGATTTATATTAAAATATATATATTCTTTATATATATAAATATATATATATCTCATACAGGTGGTTTTTCAAATTACACTGAAAACATGAGGGGAAATTACATTTCTGGAGTAACAACAATACAAAAGATACCTATATAAAACAAAAGCAAGATGTATATTAAATACCTATATTATTTATATATTTTTCTATAATTTAAAATAAATATAAATATATATATATAAATATAAATATATAAATATATATTTATATATATTTATAAATGTATATAAATATATATATAAAATATAGGTGATTTTTTCAAGTTACACTGAAAACATGAGGGGAAATTACACCTCTGCAGTAACAAAAATACAAAAAAAATACACATATATATATAAACCAAAAGTGAACTGTAATATAGTGATTTTTCAAATTCCACTAAAACATGAGGGGAAATTATTTTTCTGGAATAATGACAGTGGTGCCATGGATGGAAATTGGAATTTTGCTGCAGGTTTGGGACAGTTTTGGCCGTGTCCTGTACAATTCCCAGCCCCACGAGTATCCCATCACTGCCATTGCCTGGGCTCTGGATGGAGAATTATTTGCTGTGGGATCTTTCAACACTTTACGTCTCTGTGATAAAACTGGGGTGAGTAAAACTCTGCTGATTATTTTATATCGATAAAAAATAAATAGAATAAAAATATTTTAATTTTTTTAATATTTTATTTTAATTTTTAAAATTATTTAACATTATTTTCCAGAGTAAAACTCTGCAAATTTATTTTATATATATGGGAAAAATTATTAAATATAATAAAAAGAGAAAATTCCACAGTAAAACTGTGGAAATTGTCCAAATTTATTGATAATGCAGCAAATATTCCTCAGGATATCAGTGTACAGGTGGGTGTTTCATTAGCAAAAAATGCTTGTGATTGCTAGCACCTTTTTGCTGACCAGAATATTTTATTTTTAATACTATTTTGCTCTTGGGGACATGAAATTTTTACCTGAAAACCACAGAGTTCACAAGCATCTCTTATGGTCATAACTAATCATAAATTGCTATTTTTAAGCATAAAAAGGAGTGTATAACAATAGCCTGATAGAAAAGGAAGTGGAAGAACCATTTATTGTTATATTATTATTTTATAACTACTGTTACTATTTAATCTTTCTTTTTCCCTTGAAGGTTTACTCCTGAATCATTATTTTTATAGGGTTTTTTGCAGCTTTGTCTCTAATTAAAATCAATTTAATGAAGTTTCACCTCCCTTCTTTGGAAGCACAGATTGTCCTCATTGTCTTTGGCTTTCCTGTGGTTCTGAAGATTTTTGCTCAGATTTTTTGCAGCAAACTTTGATGATTTGGGACTTTGTTGTCCTGTTTTCTTGTTGTGCTTATTGCTCTTTTTGGGAAAAAATTGCTGTGGTGTTTTGGGTGTGTTCAGTCAAACCATGAATTTGGAGTGTGAATTTCAAATATTTTAAATTCATGAAGAGGAACCTTTAAAGATTATTTGAGAAAAGATATGAGGTTAAAGGTGTAAGGTTACAATAATAGGTTTTAAGGTTGTAATAATGTTACAAAAGGTATAAGGTTAAAATTAAAGATTATTTGAGAAAAGGTATAAGGATAAAATCTGAATTTTCCTATTTCACCTTCTGTAGTGATTCTGATTACACTGATTTTCACTGACAGTGTATAAATAGAATTTAATTACAAATTTGTCAGTAAAATTTAATTACAGTTATCTTGAAGGAAAAGTTCTCAAATGCAGTTTTCTTTTGCGAGGTGTCAATTTGCTGATTTAAAAATGATTAATTTTGATATCTACAGATCTGTAATTTAATTTACTGTTAAGTCTGGCTCAGACTCCTGCAAACCAAAAAGCAATGTTTTAATCAACCTTTAATACTGAACAGGTCATTGGGGATTTTAATGCAGACAGGTTTATTTCTTGTAGAAAATTAAGATTATTTTGCCTGAGTTTATTAGGACTTCATTATTTATTTATTTATTTATTTATTTATTATTATTTTATGCCTGACTTTATTAAGAGTTTATTATTTTTTATTTTTATTTTTTATTATTATTTTATACCTGAGTTTATTATTTATTAAGAGTTTATTACTCATCTCTTAAGCCCAAAGGAGCAGTAGCTGCTGCCAGCTGTCTGTGTGTGTTGAGCAGGTTTTATTCTCCTCAGATTCAGAGTTTTGGATGTAAATGATGGCCCTGGATGGAAATGTTGCCTGGAGGAGTGGCTGGGATGAGGGAAATCAGGGAGGGATTCCCATGGAGCTTGAAGGGAAGCAGAGCTGCCTTTTCCTGCTCAGCACAGACACTTTTATTGTGCCTGATGGAATGGAGCTGCACTGGCAAATTGCTCCCCAGGGAGCCATCAGGACAATAAATATTTATCATTAACTCCTCTCCAGCATATGTGTTCACTTTGGGGCATAATTCAATTAAATTCTTGCACTCAATGCTCTTTATTCTCATTTTTTCCTTCCTCCCTGGGATGTCAAGCAGCTTCATGGTAAAGACCAAAGTTACAAATTTAATATGAATATTTTAAATTGTATTTCTTCAATTAAAAAATCATGGAAAGAAATGATGTATTTATATATAAAATAAATTATTATGGTTGTCCTACAGGCAAGTTGTGTTCCCAAGGCCTTGGGAGTGTAGAGGGATCAGTGATAAAAAATAGTAAAAATGAAACACTGGTCCAGTTAATCATTTTAATTAGTAAATAGGGGCATCCAACTTATGTTTAAATAATGTTGAATATATTTCTGCATCTTCTGCTGTTGAATATATTTCTGCATCTTCTACTGTGCCCCTTTTGGGATAATTTCATGTGCCCAAAAATCAACCCAATGTTTACATTTAGCTTCAATCACATGATTTTTATTATTGATTTCCTCCGTAAGACTTCAAATATATTTGGATATGCAGGTAGTTCTTCAATTACTACAAAATTACTACAAAACTCCTTATACTCCTACATTATTACTGCTCCTTAACAATATTCTATTACATAAAGAGGAAATAACAGAGATTTGCTTCTTGTTTTAAAATCTGCTTGAATATCTTCCTAAAATGCCCAAAAAAGATGATTTAATTCTTATTTGTCATCCATTTTCAGGGAAACAGCTCTTTGGAGATTCAGGATGATTTGTGTTTCTGATATGCAGGAAATTTTTAAAAATGTCTTGGTCTGGAAATTCTAATTTTTGACTTTTTTTTAATAAGGATCTAAACTTCAGAGGAGTCTCATGGATGAGGCTGAGGGAATTAAGAATTAAGGTATTTGCTGGAGGAAATTTTAAATTAATCCTTCATTTGGACAGTAACAGAGTGGAGAAAATGTAATTATTTCTTTAGCACCTTAATTTTATGTAGTGATTGCCTGGATTTATGAATGAGAGCACACCTGGAATAAATCATGAGTACAAAACTGGTACCTGATGTACTTCAAGCAATGTGACTTTTTAATTTTTGCTTTACCTGCTGATTTTTCTTTTATTTATTTTCCAGACTGACTTAAACATCCAATGCCAACTCAACAAAAACTTCATTTCTTGTCGCTGCTTGAAAAATCCCAACCCTGCAAACGTATTTCTGACAAGAAATGATTTTCTAAAAGTACAGAGGAACTGAAATTATTATTTTTTTCTTGTTTTCAGTGGTCTTATGCCCTGGAGAAGCCCAACACTGGCAGCATTTTTGCCATTTCCTGGTCCATCGATGGCACCCAGCTGGCAGGAGCCTGTGGGAATGGCCAGGTCATCTTTGCCCACGTGGTGGAGCAGCACTGGGAGTGGCAAAACTTCCAAATTACCTTAATTAAGAGAAGAACCATGAAGGTAAAATCCACTTCCAAATTACCTTAATTAAGAGAAGAACCATGAAGGTAAAATCCCCTCAGAGCTGGGCAGCCCCATCACAAAGTTCATTTTAGTGCAAAATGGGAAATAAGGATTGAATTTGTGTTCCCAGACATTGACTCACAAGGTTTCTTCTCTGGGATAATCAAGATTTCCATCCTTCCACATTTTCCAAATTACACATTTGGGGCTTTTCAGCATCGAGTTCCTAAATTCCTAATGAGACCCTTCAATGGTTTTTGTTTCATTTTCATGTTGGGTTTGGAGTTGGGGAGAGTTGGAGCAGCAGCAGGGCTGGATTTGGGGTTGGGGCCGTGGGTGGGTGCTGTGAGTCAGTGTCTGGGAACACACAGCACAAATCAGCTCAAAATTCCCAATTTTTCCCCTCATTCCCAGACATCGACTCGTTCCAGATGCGCTTGGGAATGATCTCCATGGGATTTGAATTCTCTTTTTGAATATGCAAAGACTGAGGAAGTGTAGCTGGCCCTGACTCGTTTTTAATTTTCATTCCTTTACAGTGATTTTATTCCTGTATGATATGTAGGAAAATCCTACAAAATCCTACCAAAAACTTGCAGATGGATTTTTTTTTCCTGAGCATTACAATGGCAAAGTTAATTAGTGATGCTGTGGTGGGCACGGCAATTAACATATCCTTGGAAATGGTTTCCAGGCTCTTGGAATAATTGAGGTCAGTCCATGTTTTGCAGTTGGTGCATAATGGAGAACATCAGAAGGAAGTTACCACCCTCAGAATTGTGACATTTTCCAAAAAACCCCCAAACCCCACCAAAAAACCAGGAAACTTTTTTGTTTAAGGCCCCCCTTGGATTTTTAGCTCCCTAATATCTCTGAGCTGAAAAATCTCTGTTGATTTCAGACAAATTCTGATTTTCTTGAGCAAATTTTAAGCAGAATAACAAAACCACAGCCTGCTCACCCAGCCTGTCTCCTGAATTTCCTGTGCTTCCAGCTGTGGAATCATAAAACTTCCAGAGCTCTGCAGCATCTTCATCCCAATGCTGGATATTGCTGGATTGTTTGGATGAAATGTTTATTTAAGTAACACCAAAAATTATTTAAATAACAATGAAGTAAACATTGACGTGTTCATTTCAAATAATCAATTTATCAACAGCTGAACAGTCTCAAAATGGGAATTTTCAGACCTCCTCTGGTTAAAAATACAACCAAACTCAAAAAAAAAAATCATAATTACATTATCTATTTAATTAACTAAACCTTACACCATTATATTAAAAAAAGCTTTAAAAATAAGCATATAAATAGATATATTAATTATATTTATATTTATACCTTATCTACTTCAATATATCCAACCAATTTAACAAAACAATCAAAACAACATTCAGAGTTCAAACACTCCTTCATCTCAAATTATTTTCTGAGCAGGAAAATTTCATGAATTAATTTGAATTTCAGCTCTTTTGTTTCTTTCCCTGTGCTCAGGTGCACAATGTCCTCAACGACGCCGTGGATTTGTTGGAATTCCGGGACAGGGTCATTAAAGCCTCCCTGAATTATGGATATTTGGTGGTCTCCACTTCCCTGCAGTGCTATGTGTTCTCGTGAGTCCAGCAAATTCCTCTTCCTCAGATTGTTTGGAAAAGAGTAGCAGAAACTTGATTGGAAGCATGAGAATTCATTTCTTTTTAATTTCTTTTAATTTTTTTTATTTATTTCTTTTTTAAAATGTTATTTTTAATTAATTGGAATATTCAATGAAATGTCTACTCAGTGAATGCTAGTGCAGATCGTGGTAAAAGAGTCAGAAATATTTAAAATATTTTAGAAATAAAATAATTTATATAAATATAATTTTGCTAATTTTTCCCTGCAGTGTTATGTGGTTTTGTGAGTAAAAGAAATTCCTCTTTCTCTCATTGTTTGGAAAAGAGTGGCAGAAGCTTCATTGGAAGCACAAGAATTAATTTATTTTTAATTTTTTTTAATTTATTTTAAATTAATTGAAATATTCAATGGAATACCTGCTCAGTGGACACTAGTGCAGATCACTGTAAAAGAGTCAGAAATATTTAAAATATTTTAGAAATAAAACAATCCATATAAACATAATTTTGCTAATTTTTCCTTGCAGTGTTACATATTTTTATATATTTTAATGCTGACTTTTTTGTTTGCAGGACAAGGAACTGGAACACTCCATTGATTTTTGACCTGAAGGAAGGAACTGTGAGTTTGATTCTCCAAGCAGAAAGGTACCTGACTTCTTAAAAGGCTCATTATGGACAGAATGTAACTATTAAATAAATCAATAGATTTATTTGTTGTATGTACAAAAAATAAATATATCTATTTGTTATATTTTCTCTATTAGAAATAAATATATGTATTTATTATATTTATAATAAATTTATTTATTATATGCATATATATATAATGAACAAAATAAGCTCAAGTTGAAATATCAGAAATAAACAAAAAATACCCAGGTAAAATCATAAATATTTGACTAATAAATATTTCTCCTGGAAAAAATAATACATGAAAAAACCAAACTTTTCCATACAGAACTTCCAGAATATCTTGAAAATGTAAAGCTTAGAAATGATGGAAGCTGGAAGAACAGTTGCAGGACATTAAACAATGACTTTCCCATTGTGGAAAATACCATTTTTTATATTATTTACTGATTTACTTCTTTGTTTTTGGGGTTTTTTCCTTTTTTTTTTTTAGACATTTTCTTCTCGTGGATGGTGGAGGACTTTATTTATATTCCTATGAAGGCAGATTGATTTCCTCTCCAAAGTACCCAGGCATGAGGACAGACATTTTAAATGCCCTGACAGTGTCCCTGAGCAATGACACCCTGGCAGTGAAGGACAAGGCTGATGAGAAGGGTAAATCCTGCTTTATTTGGCATAAAAATACAGATATTTACTATAAAAATGAATTCAAGTTATGGGTCTTGCTTAAAATTCATTAAAAAACTTCGAGAGAATGGTTTGGCTCTGAATTTCCGGTTGATCCGTGGAATATTTACAGAAAATAATTGAATAAGGTTTTACTCCCTGATGGGATTTTTTAATTTTCTCTCTTTCTAAACATTCCCAGTGATGAAAATGTTGGTGAAGATTGAGTCAATCTGATAATGGAAATGTGGATTTATTTAAATTATGGATTTATGTAAATTATGGATTTAATTATGATATGGATTTGTCACAATTTGGTGTCATTTCTGGAAAGCCCCATTTGAGACAGGAAATGAAAAATAGGGATAGGAAGTAAAAATTCAGTTTTTTTATAAGATTTTTTTTCACCACCATATGAAAATCTCTGGTAAAACTCACATGGAATATTTTATCCACTTGCACTAAATTACACTCAGAAAAGAGTGGAATCCCTGGAAAAATCCATTAAGAACTTCTGCTTTTATTAATAAAGTATAACATTATTTTTCTTCAGTTATCTACATCTTTGAAGCTTTATCTGGGAAGCCCCTGGGTGATGGAAAACCTCTGACCCACAAGGTAAAGTGAAGGCTTTAATGTCTTTATTTCACTCAGAAATTAAGAATCACTAATGGTTTTCCTCAATAATGGCACTAAAAACACATTAAAGGATCTAAAATCTTAATAGAAAGGAGCTTTCCAGCTGACTGTTAATGCTTTGTGTTGTCTTCAGAATTGTTTTAATCTTCGTGAAATTCAGTTTATAAAATCACAGAATTGTGGAATGGGTTGGGTTGGAAAGGACTTTAAAACAATCTTAATTTTAACCCCATTAAATGATTTATTCCCCAGAGAAATCACACACAAAATGTTTTTCCAACCCAGTTTATCCAAGAATTTTGCTGCCTTGTTTTTAGGAAAAAAATCAATTTGAATGTCCAAATATAAAATCTCTGAAATAAAAATCAGAGATTCTCTTCTATCTTTCCAGACAGAGATTGTGGAGATTGCTTTGGATCAGAAAGGACTGACAAGTGAGAGAAAAATAGCTTTTATTGATAAGAACAGAGATCTTTTCATCACCTCAGTGAAAAGGTTTGGGAAAGAGCAGAAAATTGTCAAAATAGGTGAGAAAAATTCAAATTGGTCTTTGGGAAGACACTGGGAGGGAAATAAATTTGTATTTAATGCAAGAGACAACATTTTACTTAATAGTGAAATTGAATTTGGAAAAAAAAAACTTTGGCTTTTATATGATAGAGGTAGAAACAATTTCAGTAAATTTTATCTAAATTCTGTTGATTTTTCTATCATTTCCATCCAAAGCAGCTTTTAAAATGCTACAAATTTGGGGTTAAAACCTTAAAAAAGCAACCAAAAATGCTGAATAACCACCCTGTTATAATTCCCTTTATTTTGAAGTTTCTCCTGGAAATGTCTTATGTATTTCTTTCTTTATTTTTTCATTTATTATCATTATTTGTTGTCTGTAAATGAAGGGACAATGGTGCAGAGCTTGGCCTGGAATGACAGCTGCAACATCCTCTGTGGGATTCAGGATTCCAGGTTCACAGTCTGGTATTATCCCAACACCGTCTATGTGGATAAAGACCTTCTCCCAAAAACCCTCTATGAAAAGGATGCCAGGTAAGAAATCCTTTTTAATCCAAATGCGATTTATTTTAACTATTCCCTTCCTTTCTTAACAAACTGTGCTCGGGAGAAGTAAAAACTGGCCTTGCAACTTGGAAAATTCTCCTGTTTCTTGCTTGGGAAATGAGGGGAAAGGGGTTTATAAGGAAAATTATAAAGTTTGGGGTTGAAATGATGGTGCAGGGTTGGAAAGCAGAGCGGCATCTTGAGGTAAAAGCAAAATTTGATTTTTTTCTCATAAAATTTTACCTCAGGTTTTGTGAAAAAAAACCCAGAAAAGATTTGTTCTGATGACATCAGCTGTTAAAAGTAGCAAAATACCAGGTCACAAATAATCGATCTTAAATCCTTTTCCTGTAAAAACAACTAAATATTGAATTTTTTTTCTTTCTGGGAGCAGTGAGTTCAGCAAGAGCCCTCAGATCGTGAGTTTTGTGGGGAACCAGGTGACCATCAGGAGGGCAGACGGGTCCCTGGTGCACCTGCACATCTCCCCGTACCCCGCCATCCTCCACAGCCACGTCAGCTCCTCCCGCTGGCAGGACGGCCTCAGGCTCTGCAGGTTTGTCAAGGTACACCTCATTTTTGGCAATATTCACAACCATTTTCATGGTTTTGGGTGTTCTTCAATAGTTTCCTCTCGATATCAAATGGTACAGTTCGTTTCCAGCCAGTTTCTCCCTCTGGCAGGACAGGCTCAGGCACTGCAGGTTTGTCAAGGTACAATACAAACCTGGTTTTTGGCAATATTCACAACCATTTTTATCGTTTTGGGTGTTCTTCAATAGTGATCTCTCCATGTCAAATGGTGCAGCTCATTTCCAGCCTGCTTTGTCACTCTTTTTGTCGCTCGTGGAAAATGAGGTGGTTCCCTTAATTCCATGATGTCATAGTTCCAGAAGTTCCATGATAAATAATAATAGTTGTTTTTAGCCACACCAGAATCCAGCTAGATTGAACACAGGTGCTCACAGAATTCAGTTCTAAACTTAAAGTTTTTTAAAGTTTTTAAACTTAAGGTCTGGGCCTTAATATAACCAACCTTTAACTTTAAGGTCTGCACCTTAATATAACCTTAGACCTATAAAACCTTAAACCTTTAATTTTAGGGTCTGGTCCTTAATATAACCAATGAAAAGTGACATTTCCACAATTACCTGTTAATTTCCATATTTTATTTCACTTCTTTTTTTTTTTTTTCCTTTTCCATTGCTTTCTTTTGTATTTATTTAGACAGCAGCAACAGATGAGGTGAGTTGTGGTAGTTTATAAAACAACAAAATCCCTTCAAACCTTCCTCCCCATTTATTCCTAGAAAAGTTTAGTACCTTAAATGTGTATTTCAGATATTTGTGTAACCAATTATTAAATTAATGCACATCCAGATAATTTGGGTTGCATAAGTAGAATTAATTGTAATAGAACCTTCATTTGCAGTGTCCCCATCACCTGATTTAAGCATCCAGGTCAGGATATTTTGATTCTGGCAGTCCAGGTAGAAAGAAGAAAGTATTTCCAATCAGGAATAACAAAATGAGTCATTTTTTGAGGGGGAAGAAAGCAGCAAGAAACAACTTGGAACTATAAAAAAAAAAATCATCTCCTGAATAATTCCAGGCTGAGCTTTCAGCATTTTATCGTCTGATTTTCTAAATAAAAGGGAAGTGGGAAGAGAATGTGACAAAGATTTTAGGAGCATTTAATTCTCTGAGCAATCTTAATTTTCCCAAATTCTGGGCTTCCTGCAGGAGGGTTTTTCCTGATGGAAAAGTCACTTGGGAAATAAGGGAATGTGTTTAGAACACCCTCAGTGCAGCTACTCTTTGTGATTTCAATCAAGAGTGATCCTTCTAAAATCTTCACAGTGCAAAGTCTTTATTTCTAGATTTGTTACTGAACACACTCAACAAAATTCTCCTTCATTCCTGGACCAGCAAGTCCAAAATTACATTTTTCCTGTCTGAATAGAGTTTTAGATGTTGTAGCTTAAACTATATTAAAATATGGTTTATTAGTGTGTCTTTGTCATAATGCTGTCACTTGAAAATCCATCAAAATGTCGTTTAGGATCTTCCTAAATTCTGAGCTCATGGAGTTTCCTCAAGGTTGTATAAAATACCCCAAAAAACCCTCACAGAAACAGTAGAAGTAATATATACAATAATAATAACAATAATAATAACAATAATAGAGTTTTAAAGTAATAGATACAAATATAAATATAGAAAAATAAATAAAGTATATAAATGTATACATTTGTTTATAAATTTACAAATAAAATATAAATATATAATTTAAAGTTATATAAAATAATAATAAAAAGGTGTAATATTATTATTATTATTATTACCATGAAGTTTTTCTAATTCCTAGTTCTGAGAAATAATTAATCATTTCCTAATAAGAGACTTTAGAGCACAGAGCCATAAATGACACACAGATAATTGTAATATTACACATAATTTTTAGGCCTTGTGTAGTTGCTCTGAGGAGTCATTTGCAGCATGATAATGAACATTTGGAGGTTTCCAAGTTGTTTTTATGTTGGATTTCAGGACCAGACCCTGTGGGCTTGTTTGGCTGCCATGGCAGTGGCCAACAAGGACATGAGCACGGCTGAGATTGCCTATGCAGCCATCGGCGAGGTAAGCAAATGGAATTAAATCCCAGTGAAACCCTTGCAGAGGCAGGCTGGTGAGTGACTGTGCTTGTGTCCCCTCGTGAGCAGATTGACAAGGTGCAGTACATCAATTCCATCAAGGAGCTGCCCTCCAAGGAGTCCAGGCTGGCTCACATGCTGCTCTTCAGTGGCAACTGCCAGGAGGCTGAAACCCTCCTGCTGCAGGCTGGCCTGGTTTACCAAGCCATCCAAATCAACATTAACCTTTACAACTGGGAAAGGTAGGAGTTGTTTGCCATTAAAATACGTTTTCCTAATTATTTCCATCAGTTGTTTTATTGCTGACTCATTTTTTATCTTTTGATCACCCACGATTTCAAAAACAGCTAATTAAATCATAGCCAAAAAACCCCAGCATTTTTGTATTTAGAAAATACAAATATTTGGTGATAAAAGCCCAAAATATTCCTGGAAACATTTTGAAATAACATTTTGCTTTCTCATCACTGCTAGCACAGAGGAGCCTTCAGTGATGCCCCAGACTGGCTGTGGAATTTGGGCTGCTTGGAAATGTCTTGCTGCTAAAAATAAAATTGTGGCTACCCAGACTCCCAGCATTGTGTAGGTGGAGAAGATATGAATTAAGGCTGAGAAAACAAAGGAGGAATTTCTCATTTAAACAAAACCCCCACGTATTCTGACAGAATCCTCTGAGTTGTTTACTCCTAATTTCTCTGCTGTTCTATTGATATATTCAGACAAAAGGTTGATTTTCCCCCACAAATCTGTAATTTTGTTTTGTTATGAAGCTGTGTCGGGGGAGGTTTGACCTGGATATTAGGAAAAGAATATTCTTTTATTCTGTCATCTAAAAACTCTCTGTAGATCAAATATCAGTGTTCTTAAGCCATTGAGAAGAAACCAAGGGTGAGTAATGAATTAAATTAATCCAGTGTCTGACCTTTTCCACCTATACAATAAATATTCTATAGAATATATCATGAATGTGTATTATGAGTGTTCAGAACCTATTTCTGACTAGAAAGTAGTTGTTAAACATTCTTATTTTCATGCTAAACTCTGAAATATTCTGCATTTCCTTGAAATAAAAAGCCTCCTGGGCTCAAATTAATGATGTGATGAGGTTGTCAGTGGGAATAATTGTTGAGTTTTTTCCATCACTGGCTACTTTGAACCTCCTGATGCTGATGTGGGGTTGGATTTGGGATCTCTGCCCTCAGCCTCAGAGTTTCTGGGTGATTGTGGTGATGCCAGAGCATTTCCCCAGCCCTTTGCTGCTCTCTTGCAGAGCCCTGGAGCTGGCAGTGAAGCACAGAACACATGTGGACACAGTCCTGGCTTACAGACAGAAATTCTTGGAGGATTTTGGGAAAAAAGAAACCAACCAAAGGTTTTTGCAGTATGCAGAAGGGGTAAGTGTCCCTCAGGGTTGTCCCTGCTGGAGGGTGGGGTGGGTTTGCACCTCTGGCCTCCTTCTGGGGTTCAAATGTGACAGAAACGTGGAAATTTTACAGGTTTTGGCCTAATACTGGACCCAGGAATAGCTGGGCATGGGTTTTATTTGAAGATTCACAATATATATATTTAATATCTGGTAAGGATCACACAGCTGAAGGCACAGTTGTTTTCTATAAACAGGGAGTTAAACTTCACCATGGCTCAACGAGTCTCTCAAATATTTCCAACATTTTTTGTGTCATTTTATGGATAGAAACTGTAACAAACTTTGAAGGAATCTGGATATTTATGAACTGCAAACCATTCTGATTTAAAATACGATCAACAATTCAATATTCATTTATTGGAAACCCTCTGCATCCCCAGAAAATTAATTTATTGGTGTTTCACACATCCTGAAATTCAGCAGCTGGATCTTGGATTCCACTGAAATATTTCCACACAGGAGAGACACAATTCCCTCCTGTCCTTCCTGCTTTTCTCCTGCTTGTTCCTCAGCATTCTGAGGGAGAAATGATCCCAAAAAACCTTTCCTTTGTGTGGAATCCTTTTATCCCCTGCAGCTGAAGGCTCAGGGAATGCCTGGGCTGGGAATTCACATCCTTCCACGGGCACTTGGAAGAAAGCTGGATTTCTAATGGAAGGCATTAGCTTTTAGCACTTGAAGGAGTCTCATTTCCTAAACAAAATCATCCCCTAATGAACCATTCCACAGTAATTTACCTGGAAAATACAGAGAAATAAAGCACAGATTCCAGGCATTTTTATCCTGCAGCATTTCCAACTCTGTGTGTTCTGTAAAACCCATTACAGAGCAAAAATCACAGAAATTCCCTGATGCTTCTGATGGACATTGGAGATAATCCTGATTTTCTAAAAATCCTGGAGGAAGCTGTAGATTCCATCAGGATTCCCAAGAAATTCCACCTTGGCAGTGACAAGGTGTGAGCAGGCTGATTTTTCAGCTCACTCAGTCTTGAAATTTAGAGATTTTGAAGCTTTCTAAAATTTGATTTGGAAATCTGGAGATTTTCTTGAAATTTGAATTTCCCACTCAGGAGATTTCTGGAGGGAAAAAGTCCTTTTCCACATCCAGGTGCTGGAGGTCTTTGCTGGATCTGTGAATAGGAGGGATCCACATCATGTGAATTTTAAGCTGTAATTAAATTTTGCATGGAACCTGTCAGACTCATAAAGCAAAATCAGAAAGAAATTGAAAAGAAAACCAAGATTTTGTGCTGCTGTTCCTTCTCAGGGATAAAAAAAAGGTCTCAGTTTCCCTCACAACCCAAAACCTCTTCAGGCTTAAATAAGGAGTTTTTCCCTCTCTTTTCTGCAGGCAGGCAGGATCTAAAATTGTGCTTCTTTTACATATCAGGTTCTCAATACTTACACATATCCTGAGAATCCTGGGCCCAGTCAATGTCTCCAGAACTGAGGTGTTATTATTATATTTTCACCTGAGAATGTGGGTGTTTAATTGTTTAATTTCACTTTCCCTCTTAGAGAATCTCCCCTGTTATTCCATTGCCTAATTCCAGAGGAAAATTCCCTGTGCAGCCCTTGAAATTCTTCTCCCATCCCACCTTTGCCGGTGTTAATTCTCCAGCAATAAACTGAACTGCACAATGACATTTTTGGACATGTTTTTATGGCCATCAAATGCACCATGATCCATTTTTATATCCTTAGCAAGCATTTTTTGGGGAAGAAACAACTTTTCTGTCCCCATTAGTGCTGGGGTGTTGTGCTGTGTGTATTGCCTGGGGTTTCACTGACACAAACACAGGCAGAAAATGCCAATTCTCTGCAGCTGGAGAAATGCCAGGGTTAAAACTGAACCATTTATTGATGCACAAGGGCAGTTTCAAGCAGGAATCTGATTGCAGTTGGAGCAGATAACTGGTTTAATATCCTATCAGCTCTTGGAGGAGACATCACTCCTCAATTAATGATGCAGGGCTGAATTTTCAGTAACAGGACACTGATGTCATGCTATTGAATTAGAAGCAGGTTATTTTTGTTTTATTGGTTTTATTTCCAGACACAATGAGATTTATTAAAATAACTCAGGCTTGGTTTGTTTTAAAGGTGAAGCTCAGTTAGAACTCAGCTGTGCCTTCAGATCTTCCATGAGTTTGGGTGCCCAACACCTGATAATTGTGTTTTTAAATGGAATAACTGACCTGGCTCTCTCTGATGTTGAGCTCTGTGTGTTTCTTTTTCTCTTCTTGCAGCTGGAAGTGGATTGGAATAAAATCAAAGCCAAAATCGAGATGGAAATTGCTAAAGAGAGAGAACGAGCAGCAGCCAGTGCTGCAGGGAGGAGCAGTGTGACTGTGCAGCAATAATTCACATTGTGGGCACCTTCAAAGTGCTGCTTCAATAGTTGGTACTGCTTTGTTGTAAAAAAAAGCCACAGCAAACATTTTGTGGGTCACAGGAGTGGGAATTTCTGTGGATTTGAATCCTTGGGTGACACACAGGATTAATTATTTCCTTTCATTTTGAGCTGGGTTTATGTTCTGGTGCCAGTGCTGACTACATAAATGAGAAAACAGGGAATGAACAGTTCCTCTCTCAGTGATTTTAAATTTTCATTGCCATTAATATTTTTTAACCTGGGTTGCCTCTACTGAAATCACAATTTAAGCACCAAGTTTGCAACCTCAGGGACCTCTCCAGACTTGGTTCAATTGCCCTAAAACAAACTGAGCAAACTGGAAGTGCTGAAAATGCAAAAAAAAGGAGCCTGAGCCTCTCAAGTACAAATATTTCCCTCACAGTTGTGGGAATACATATTTGTTAGTGAGTTCTTTAATAGATGATTTCAGATCATTTCAGCAACTCAGGTTTGTCACTGAGCAAAACATTCAGCGGTAAAAGAATTTTTTTTTGTTTAAAATACTTTGGAATCTGCTTTGTTGGAAGTAACAAACAGCATTTGTAGCATTTGATGTGTAAAATTGACAAGAATATTTAAAATAAGAGAATATTTCATATCTTTTTTCTGCCCAAAGCACTTGATTTGTAAATATTTTTTTAAATTTATGTTATTTCATCAAGATACATTTTTCTTTGTTTCACACCCACAGCTGGCTGCATTCTCTTCATGTTATAAATATATTACCAGTTTATTCATCACTGACAAGGTTTATTATGTATCTTTCAAATGTTACCAGCAAAATGTTAAATATCTGTACATACAGCAAATTTGTAAATCATTGTGTGACCCTTTCTTGCACAGTTCATCTATTTCTTAATAAAACCAAATCAAAGTGGAGATTTTTAAGGTATCATTTTAAGGTATCATTTTTTAAGGTATCTGAGAGCTGCTGCATGTGGGAATCTCCACTGAGTGCTAAAAAAAGAATATTTGGGGTGTTTTAATTACATTTGGAGGGGATGGGAGAAGCGTTTAATTCCATTTTTTTATCACACACATCCAGTCCTGAGCATCCTGGTGTTAAAGAGAAAACAAAGCCAAATATTTTGGAAAAGCACTTTTATTCCCAGGTTCTAAATACAGTTATGACCCTGGGTATGAAATCTGAATTTCAGGATGTTCTCAGGAGAAAATGTTCCTACATGACTTTTCTGGCAGGGATTTTAGGGATTGTAATTCCAAGGGAACTGCCATCCATCCATGCCAGGGGAATTTGGAGCTGTTTTTAATGGGATTTCCAGAGTTTTGCATTGTATTTTTACCTGTTTTCAGTTATTTCAGTATTATGCAAAAATAAATAGCAGAAGGATACAGATGTTTCAGGTACATCTTGGTTACATTATTGCCCAGAATAAGAAATTATTTTAAAACTTTCTTTTAAAAAGAAATACCTCTTATTTAATTACTGGCTACTTGATTTAAACCATCATAAACCAATCTAAGAAACAGAGAATAATTAACGTGATTAAAATTCAGTTGTTTAGGTGCTGCTGTGATGGATCAATAATCAAAAATAACCCAAATTTTGCCATTGCAGGGTGGGAATTGAGTTCATTCCCTTCATTTATCCTTGGCCACAGTAAATCCTCTCTGATTACAAAAGGGAGGTTGAAAAATCTTTAGGTGAAAAATAAATCCTCAAGTGAGGCAAAATTTCAGGTGGGTGTTTAAAAACCTACTGCATATTTGTAATAGTCCAGAGGGAAAATTAAAAATAGCTTTTGTTTTCTGGTTTTTAAGGCAAAAAAACTTTGAGATCTGGATTTGCCTGTGGGATTTTACCCTTTGGGACTGGAGCAGGAGGAAGGTTTGAATCATCTGACATGGAAATTTGATTTTACAGATTATGTGGAACTATTTCCTGCAGAAAACCTGGTGGTTGTTGCCTGATTCACTTCAGAATAGTCACAATTATAAATGAGCAACTATGGAAAAGCTTGAAGCTTTCTAAAATTTAATTCTGAAATGTTAATAGGTGTTTATAGAAATGTAAAGTTTGTATCACCCACAGCTGGTGGGGGGAGGTTGGAGAGAAGCAATTTACTATTTTTGTGTTATAGATAGGGTTTTTAAATTGTTTTTTACATGTTTTTAATTAAACATTTTAAGACCTCCATTTCTTTATTTTGATGATAACAGAGATGAGATTTTACTCTGCAGGGGATGGGGAGGAGCCAGGAAGCAAAAAGGTTTTTATGAACTGATCACATGTGAGAATCTCTATTTCCAAAGTTTATTTCTATTGATCTGAATCAATCAGGGGTTGCCTTGTGCTATAAAGTTTCCAATACTGGAATTTAACCTTTTTCATTTTAGTTCAGGTGCCTTTCCCCTCCTGTAAAAGTTTGGGGAAACAGGATGGGCTGGTACCTTCAGAGACAGAGAGGGGTGAGTCTGCACAGAGCTTGGTTGTAAAAACAATAAAATATTCCATTATTTCTGCGTTTTTCATAAAGGGTCTGCAAGAATTCTTTTACTTTATGTAAAGAAATGACTGTGCTAGTTGGAGCCGTGCAGTTTTGAAAATCTAACCTGTATTTTAAATAAATAGGTTTATTGATACAGGTTTAGCTTTGCCATTAGAGACACCTGGAAAAGAGGGAAGGGAAGGGAAGGGAAGGGAAGGGAAGGGAAGGGAAGGGAAGGGAAGGGAAGGGAAGGGAAGGGA
>JAWMRF010000016.1:1637637-1648137 GCA_035221435.1 Sphenopsis melanotis | reverse complement strand
CACAGCTCCTGACAGGAGGGGACAGCCGGGGGGATTTGGGATCTTATCCCAGGGAACAGGGACAGGAGGAGAGGGAATGGCCTCAGGCTGGGCCAGGGCAGCCTCAGGGTGGATTCTGGGGAAAATCCAATGTTTTTCAGATGAAATGGGAGCAAAAAGCTTGACAGACCAACAGCTGCTGGTGATTGCCAAGCTGCTGGACCGGCACTGGAGGGAGATGGCCATCGAGTGCCTCCAGATGGAGATGAAGGACATCGATGACATCCGGGCCACGGAGGACAACGTGACCATGCAGAAGCTGCTGATGCTGAGGAAGTGGAGAGACAGGGAGCAGGGCCAGGGCACTGCAGAGGCTCTGCAGAGGAGCCTGGGGGAAAAAGCCACCTACGAGATCCTGCAGGCACTGCAAGGTATCAGCTCCCGGGGAATGAACCCATCCTGACCCAGCTGGGGTTGGGAATTCCATCAGGGAATTCCATCAGGGAATTTACCAAATCACCACTGCACCGTTTGTTCTGGAGGTCAAAACTGTCTCCCTTCCACTTCCAGCAGTGACTTTATTTCTTGTGGTGTTTTTATCCTTCAGGGATGGGTACAAAAAGAATATTTTTGCTCCAGGTGTGGAGAGCACTCCCAGCACGACCTGGGTGTCCAGAGCAGTTCTTGGGATTTCCTGGAAGTCCTAAGAGGACCTGTTTGGGTCTTTACTTCAGGAATGGTTAATTAATTGCTAATTAACACCTTCCCTGATGGAGGACTTGGTGGTTCCATGATTAATTCTCCCTGGAAAGAACCTGGCTGGAAAAGGTGGAGAGCTCTCCCTCTCAGACTCTGTGCCACAGCCTTGTGCTGCCTCAGGGCAGAGGGTTTAATACATTTATTTTTCAACTTAAACATTTTTAAATCCAGTTTCTCTCAGTTTGAGTCTTGCAGGAGCTTCCAGAGATCCCACAATCCAGGTGTGTTTTTCCTTTCCCTCAGGTTTCCTGGCTCAGAGCTGAGCCAGCTGGAAGGAGGAGGAAGACAAGGAGGAGGAGGAGGTGGGAGCTTCCCAATCCAACCATTCTGCTCCCCTGGGATCCTGCTGGGGCTCAGGAATGTTCCTGGTGGGAAATCCAGGCAGGATCCTCCAGAGAAACGTGAATGGAGTTTGGTGTGGGCAGGAGCCACTTCCAAGGCTGTCAGGAGAGGTGGATCCCAGAGTTCTGGGCTTCACCCCCGGGCAAAGCCTCTCCAGGAGGACACAAACACTGGGAGAAGCCACTTGATCTTTTTCATCACCTGGAAAAGATTTTTATTTCCTTCAGGGAAAAACAGGGAGAAGAATTCCCCTGGAACCTTTCATCCCCTTCCAAAGCCACTGAACTGCCAGAATCGTGAGGTGCATTGGATTTCTCATGGATCAGGGAAGAATAATCCGGAACTTGTACCAAATTCCTTGGCACAATCACTGTATATATGGAATTACTGTACAGATCCTGTGCATCCAGTCCTTGTTAAGCTGTGGTTCTGCTTCCTGAGATTCCCAAAGATGGGAACACCACTGTGAACTCCAGGCAGCTCGGAATTTCCCCATGGAATTTCTTCTTCCCTCTTTTCTGTATAGCTTGTCTCCATTTTTTATGTTTTGTAATTCCCTTTTTTGTATGAGAAACTTTTTATACTTCTTTTTATTTTTTTTACTTGATTTATTTGAACTTGGATAGAATTTAGGTTCTTAAAAATGTGAGGAGCTGAAATCCCTGTGCTGCAGGATTGGAAAAGAATTGGGAAAAATGGAATTTGCAGAAGAGAGAAGTGACCAGATCCAGGACTGTCTTGTTTTTAAGGCTGTGGGATAATTGGGATCATCTTCCTCTGTGTATGTTTGGGAAAGGAAAACATACTTTTGAAAAATAAGGATTAAACAGGAAAATTTTCCATTATTTCCATCTGAATTTTGATTTTTGTTTCAGTTGGATGAAGTGTTGGGAAGTTGTTGATTTCTTGGGAAGAGAAGGAGGATGGAAGTTGTTCCTCAGCCTCTGGAAAAGCTGGAGGTGCCACCAAAGGCATCCAAGGGGTTTTTTGGGATGGAAATCCCAAAATCTCCCATCCCATTCCAACCCCTGCCAGGGGCAGGGACACCTTCCCTATCCCAGGTGTTTCCAAGAGGGAAACTTGGATTTTGAAACCAGTTAGAAGGAGGTGCCTTCCCATGGCAGCAATATCCAAAGTATTGCAAAGGATTCATGGTGG
Source organism: Sphenopsis melanotis (assembly GCA_035221435.1). Taxonomy (NCBI): domain Eukaryota; kingdom Metazoa; phylum Chordata; class Aves; order Passeriformes; family Thraupidae; genus Sphenopsis; species Sphenopsis melanotis. Next base: position 1,645,899 of record JAWMRF010000016.1, on the reverse strand, counting down.
ATCCCAAGGGACAAAAAAATCACTGTGGTTTTGAAGGAAACCTTGATTTTATTAGGCAATAAATAGAATAAATAGGGAATATCATAAATAAATCACGGGCTAGAATGGAATATCATCATAAATAAATCAGGGGATAGAATGGAATATCATAAATAAATCCAGGAATATCATCATAAATAAATCAGAGAGTAGAATCATAAATAAATCAGGGAATATCATCATAAATAAATCAAGGAATAGAATGGAATATCTTCGTAAATGAAGGAATATCATCATAAATAATTCAGGGATTATAATCATAAATACATCAAGGAATATAATAATAAATAAATCAGGGAATATCATCATAAATAAATCAGGGGATAGAATGGAATATCATAAATAAATCCAGGAATATAATCATAAATAAATAATGAAATAGAATGGAATCTCAAGTAAATCAAGGAATATCATCCTAAACAAATAATGAAATAGAATGGAATTTCAAATAAATCAAGGAATATCATCATAAATAAGGAATATCATTACAAAGTGGAATAGAATGGAATATCATCATAAATGAAGGAATATCATCATAAATCATGAAATAGAATGGAATCTCTAATCAAGGAATATCGTCATAATGTCATCCCAAATAAATCATGGAATAGAATATCCTGAGTTGGAAGGGATCCCCAATAGAAGGAATTACCATGAGCAGCTCTCAGTTCCTGAGGAATCAGCAGAATAAACACGGATAAATCAGAGTCAGGAACGTTTTGGTGCTCAGCTGTAGCTTAAATCCCAAAACCCCGGGAATTTAACAAAGCTTAAAAGGCACAACTCCCTAAAAACACCCTGTGGGAATTCTGTGGGCTGCTTGGCTGTGTGTTTTCCCCCAGGATGTCCCGGGATCAGGGGGAGCTGAGGAAGCTCAGCACCCTGGAGATGGTGACGCTGCGGATGCGCAGGGCCTGGAGGATCCCGCAGAGCCGCAGCCGCTCCGAGAACGGCACCAATCCCAATGATCCCGATGATCCCAATTCCAATGATCCCAATCCCGATGATCCCGATGATCCCAATGGTCCCAATGGTCCCGATGATCCCGATGATCCCGGTGCCAGCGGCGCCTCCGGAACCTGCCCGGTGCTGCTGCCCAGGGCCTGCGGGGGTTGGAAAATGGCTTAAACCCCAAAATTCCTGGGATTTTCACCCCCTCAATGATGAGCGGCAAGAGTGGGACGTAAGGATGGGTCAAAGGGAAAATTTGGGATGGTTGATTTGTTATTAATAGGGAAAAATTTGGGATATTTAATTTATGGTGAATGGAGTGAGGGAAGAATTTGGGATATTTAATTTGTCATAAATAGAGTGAGGGAAAAATTTGGGATGTTTAAATTATCATTAAAAGGGAAAAATTTGGGATGTTTAATTGATCGTAAATAGAGTGAGGGAAGAATTTGGGATATTTAATTTGTCATAAATAGACTGAGGGAAAAATTTGGGATGTTTAAATTATTAAAAGGGAAAAATTTGGGATATTTAATTTATGGTGAATAGACTGAGGGAAAATTTGGGATATTTAATTTGTCATAAATAGACTGAGGGAAAAATTTGGGATGTTTAAATTGTCATTAATAGAGTGAGGGAAGAATTTGGAATATTTAATTTGTCATTAATAGAGTGAGGGAAAAATTAGGATATTTAATTGATCACGAATAGAGTGAGGGAAAATTTTGAGATATTTAATTTATCATTAATAGAGTGAGGGAAAATTGGAAATATTTAATTTGTCATTAATAGGATACATTTTGAAGTATTTAATGATAGCACTAAAGGACTCAGGATAAAATTTGAAATATTTAATGATAGCATTAATAGGGTACATTCTGAAATATTTATTTGACCCTGAATAGAGTGAGGGTCAAATTGGAAATATTGAATCTTATGACTAATAAGGTAAAATTTCAAACATTTCATGATTGCATTTATAGACTGAGGCTAAAATTTGATTTATCGACCTGTAATCCATCCTGTGTCACACCTGGTGCACCAGGTCTGTTAGATTTCAATATCTGGAGGAGAAATGGAGGTTTTCCTTCCCCAGTTGCTGAATTTTGGGGTCTGTGGGGCAGGAATCCTCACCTCCATCATCCCATCGAGAGCTGCCAGCAGCTGGGGGTCAGGGAGGCTCCTCAGCTGAGCTCTGTAGGCTCTCACGTCCTCAGAGATGCCCTGCAGGCATTTTCCCTGGGGAAAAGAAACAGAATTGTCAGGAAATAAATAGAATTATCAGGAAATGTGGGAATCTGCTGCTCCTTTTTAACACACAAGGAGAAAAAGAAGGAGATTTTTTGGGAAATTTCTACTTACCTCATCAAAAGTTGATTTTTCCAGGACTGGGCAATTTCCAGGCTGCAAATTGAACCAGAATGAAGATTTAATGGGAGTGTGGATGGTGATTCCATGAAACCATGAGGTAAAATTTAAATGTTATCTGTAATTTCTCTGTGTTTTACCCCTGGATCCTCAGCTGTGCAGGCTCTGAGGGTGTTCATGTGGTTCTCGGTGATGTCGTGCAGATCCACCTCCTCAAGGGTGCATTCAAACCCCAGGGTGTTGGATTCCTGGGGTGAAAAGGGAATAAAAAAGGGTCCTTGGCAGCTTCATGGGGCAATTTCTATATTTTTATACATTTATCTGTAAATAGACACAATTTGATACACAGATACAGTTTCATGTATCTGTGCTCAGACGAACCCCAGGAATGAGGCTCTGTGGGGACTGTGGTTAAATATGAAGTACAGGAAATAGTTTGGGGACCATCTCTGACATCCTGGGGCCACCACTGTGTCCTGGGGACCATCTCTGACATCTTGGGGACCATCTCTGACATCCTGGGGTCACCACAGACATCCTGGGGATATCCCTGCCCTCCTGGGACCATCTCTGCTGACATGGGGACCAAAACTGCTCCAGCATTTCCAGGTTTGGTGTCACCACTGTCCCATCTCCACCCTTTTGGGTACCACCACTGGCTCCTCACTGGCCTTTGGGTACCTTCACTGCCTCTCTGGGTACCACCAGTGCTCCATCCCTGCCTGGTTTGGTGCCACCCCTACCCCATCCCTGCCCTTCTGGGAACCACCCCTACCCATCCCTGCCCTCCTGGATGTCACCACTGCCCCATCCCTGCCCTCCTGGGTACCACCACTGCTCCATCCCTGCCCTCCTGGGTACCACCAGTGCCCCATCCCTGCCCTCTTGGGTACCACCCCTACCCCATCCCATCTCCCCACATCCTCCCCGTCCCGTCTCGTACCCCGCGCACCTTCAGCCGCTGCGGGGCGGCGTTGGCGGCCTCCAGGAGCTGCCGGGAGCGGTTGAGGCAGGGGGCGGGGGCGGTCAGGGCCGGGTCAGGGCCGGTCAGTGCCGGGTCAGGGCCGGTCAGTGCCCGTTCCGGGGCGGTCGGTGCCGGGTCGGGGCTGGGCAGCGTCCGGACCGCGCTGGGCAGGGCCCGGGCCGGGGGCAGCAGCAGCAGCAGCAGCAGCGCCAGGCGCGGCAATGCCCGCCCGCGGCCGCCAGGCGGCGCTGCCCGCCCGCTGCCTCTGCCATTCCCGGAGTTACTCCCGGAGTTATTCCCGGTGCTGTTCCCGGTTCTCCCCATGCCGTTCTCGCCACTGCCGCTCCGCTCCATCTCGCTGCCGTCCGTCCCCGCCGGGGACAGCTCTTATAGAGCCGCCGCAGCAGCGGGATTTCCCCCCGGGCCAGCCGCGCTCATCCCGAGAGCGGCGGGGCCGGGAATCCCGCACGGCGCCGGGGCGGGCCGGGCACAGCTGGAGCTCCTTCCTCGGGCTCTGCAAGCACAAAGGACTTCCAGAAAAGTGGGGTTGGTTCGGGTCAGTGCGAGGCACGTGGATAAACTTCCATGGAATCACAACATCGTGGAATGGTTTGGGTTGGAAGGGACCTCAAGGATCCTCTCATTCCAATGGCAGGGATTCCACTGCGCCAGGGTGGCCTTGGGCACTGCAGGGATCCAGGGGCAGCCACAGCTGCTCTGGAATTCCATCCCAGGGCCTCCCCTCCTTCTCAGCCAGGAATTCCTTCCCAAAATCCCACCTAAACCTCCTCCTCTCTCAGTTTGGAGCCGTTCCCTCTCTGTTCTGTCACTCCATCCCTCGGGAATCGTCTCTCTCCAGCCTTCCCATTTCTATTCTTTATCCTGCTTTCCTCTCAAGGAAAAAGTGACAGGACAAGAGGAAACAGCCTCAGGTTTCACCAGAGGAGTTCATGTTGGATATCAAGGAATATTCCTTCATAGGAAGGGCTGGAAGGTGCTGCCCAGGGCAGTCCCCATCCCTGGAGGGATTTAAAGCCCTGGGGAGGTGGCACTTGGGGACAGGGCTCAGGGGTGGCCTTGGCAATGCTGGGGATGGTTGGACTGAATGAACTTTGAGATATTTTCCAGCCTAAACCATTCCATGATTCTCTGATTCTCTAACGACAAACTCTCACTAGTGAATGTTTGTGAAAACCTGCCGGAATGTTTAATTTTGCAGAAATATTTGGATAAATCAACAAACATTTCAATATGGTCTCCTATTTTTGGTGGCCATTCTCAGCTGCCCCAAAAGGCTGCAGAAAACTTTTCTGTGCATTGGGACTGCCATGAAGTCACTGGGATTTTTGCTGTCAAACTGGAAGGGAGCAGGATGAATCAAGAGTTTTATATTGCATTTTCAGGTTCTTTGTATTTTCACTGTTTCCTATAAGAAGCCTGTGGCCTGTCCTGAGACTTCTTTTAGCCCCAATACCAGCAGTGCCTCATTTTCCAAATTCTCTCTGTGTTTTCCACTCCTGCCCCGTCACTCCACCGTGGGCTGTGGTTTCCAGCTCGTGTAGGAGCCGCGGCTTCTGAGAGCCAAAAGTGAAAGAGAATTTTGGGATGTGCAGCAGGGCTGTTCCTGAAAGGCACCACTTTGGCTTTCCAGGTTTCTCAGGCCCTGCTCCACGAGGTTTCCCAGCAGGGTCAGAGCTGGGCTGGGATTTGGGGTTGATTTTTGGCTAAATTGGGATATATCCTAATGATATCCTACAGATCTCTCCTGGAATCCTTGCTGGGATCCCTGGCAGTGTCCCAGGCCAGGCTGGATGGGTTTGGAGCACCCTGGGACAGTGGAAGGTGTCCTTGCCATGGCAGAACGGGATAGGATTTAATGTCCCTTCCAACCCAAACCATTCCAGGATTCTGGGATTTGAATTCTGGTGAGTGGAAATTTTTTCCCAATGGAAGAAATCCATCTTCTCCTCCTTCACCTCAAAGCACCCTCAGCTTGACCTGGCTTAGCCTGAATGAAAAATCTTGATAATTAATATTTCTATTAATCATATTAGAGCAAAAGAATTTGTTTTATACATTATAATCTATTTAAATAAGAATTACTCCTTAAGCAAGTGCAGTCCCAGAGGATTGGGAAGCAATGCTGAAATGGAAGGGGAATAATTAAAGATCTGTGATGTTCCTTTGTGTTTCTTTCATGGAATCATAAAATCAGGGCATTTTTTAGGTTGAAAAGGACATTACAGCTCATCCTGTTACACCTTCCACTATTCCAGGTTACTTCAAGCCCCAAAATCCAGCCTGGCCTTGGACAATTCCAGGGATCCAGGGGCAGCCACAGCTGCTCTGGGCACCCTGTGCCAGGGCCTTCCCAATATAATAAATATAATAAATATAGTAAATTTAATAAATTAATTTAGTAAATATAATAAATATAATATGGATAATATAGATAATACAGGTATATGGACAATATAGATAATAAATATCACATCTATTTTATATATATATAATTTATAACTGTTAAGTTATAAATTGTTAGCAACTGTATGATTTTTCCACAAGAAAATAGAATTCCACTGCCTGTATTTCAACCAGAAATTACTTTTGTTGGAATTATCCTCCAGAGAAAAGTAAGGCTCGTTCTGGGTCTCTATAAATTAAGATTTGATCTAATGCAGTCAAAATTCGGGGAATCCCTGCTGAGGGCTCTGCCCTCCCCCAGATCAATACCCAAAAATGCTGCTTGAGACAGAAAGGGAAAGCACAGATCAGAAAGAAACCTGGTGAGAAAAGCCCCAAAGCCCCAGCCCTGGGCTCAGTTTGGTTTTGAGGCCTGGAGAGTTGAGAGATGAGAAATGGGATCAGCTCCAGCCTCACTCTTCTGAAAAAGCGGGAGGTTCCTGGAAATGTCCTGCCTTTGATTCACCCTTGGCTGCTCTCCCCTCCAATAAACAGAAATTGAATTTTTGGCTTCGTTTTGGCCAAGGGACCAAAGGTTTCCAGGTAAGAATCGTGGGCATCACCCCTGCTTTGAGGGAAATGAGGTTTGGGGATGTTTCCTGCCAGCTGTGGGATGTTGTTTCTCCTGGAATACAAAATTAGATGGATTTTCCTCATTAACGGGCTCCAAACCCTTTGGGAAGGTCATGGAGTCGCTCATGACATCCTCAGTGGGAAGGGTTTGGTGCTTTGTAGGGCAGCCCTGTTGCCTGGCATTGGAAATGGCAATAATTTTATAGCTCTAATTAAGCAATAATTACAGAGAAATAGAAATTAAAGCTGCAGGGTGATTCACTCCCACCCAGGCTGATGGGCAGCTGTAGACAGAGATCACTGCTCTGTTAAAAAAATGGGAAAGTATCTCATGGAATGGGATTTCTGGATGCAATAAATAAAAGTGACCCGATCCTATTTGCCACTCACAGAACTTGTGGAATATTGAACCATTTATTTGCCTCTGGATCATTCTTTGGGAAGCTCCAAGGTCAGATTTATCACCAGAGGAGCCTCACTGACAGAAGCTCTTTCTGATTTGGGTTGGGAACTGATGGCTCCATAAAATAGGAGAAAAAATGGTCAGGAGAAAGTTTCCTGGTGTTTTTGTGGCTGTCGGTCCTGATTCCTCATGGAATTCCCTGAAATTCCTAATCCCCAGCCACTGCTTTTGCTGATATTTCATCAGGGGGTGATTAAATGGTGTTTCTGGAACTTTCTTGGGGTGCTGGAAGCTCTAAAATCCTGGCTCAGTCACCTGCATCTCTTGGCTCTTTTTTTTTTCCAGTTGCCATCAGAATTCCATGGGGAATTCCTGAGATTTCCCCATGATCCCTGCTGGTTCCTGGCTCCTGGATTCCTGGCAGTTCTGGGAGCACCCAGTTTGGGATCTCCAAACTCAGAGGTTGCTCTTTGCAGGCTCCAAAGCTCCAATGCCCTCTCCAGGGGAAGGGATTCATCCTGGGAAAGGGGTGAAGCCACTGGGAACCCCTGGATCAGGGCTGGGATTCCCTAAAAAGCCCTCAGGGAGCATTTGGGACAGGGAATTTCTCCCACTGAGTTGGGAGGAGCAGAGATCAGGGAGAAATTCTGCCCTGGGAGAGTGGAGAGGCCCCAGCCCAGAGAAATTGTGGATTCCCAGAGGAGTTTGGGATCCCCCATCCCTGGAAGTGTCCAAGGCCAGGCTGGATGGGGCTTGGAGCACCCTGGGATAGGGGAAGGTGGAACTGGATGATCTTTGAGGTCCCTTCCACCCCCAACAACCCAAACCATTCCATGATTTAATGATTCTATGGAAAGAACACAGAGGAACATCACAGGCCAGCCCACAGATTCAGGATTATTCCCATTCCCTGCCCATGGAACTGGGATTTAAGGTCCCTTCCCAACCCAACCCATTCCAGGATTTTATGGCTCCCTGTGGGTCCCTCAGCCCTGTGAGGTTTGTTTTAAATTCCCACAGAATCAAGAGGAATAAAAACCTCCAGGAGCTGCAGGGAGAGCTGCATCCCCTGGAAATTTGGGGATGCTGTGAGCTCATCCTCCCTGGGCCTGGCCCGGAGCTGTGGGTGAGGAAGGAGGGGATGCCAGCTGTGCCCGTGGTTTCGTGCCACTTTCGGGGAGCTCTTTCTCTCTCACTTTCAGTTTTCACCCTTGACAGGATTTCTCATCTCTGGGTGCTTTTTCTGCGCCTTATCCCCCCCTGTCACCTCCTGGCTGTGGGTGCTGTGCTGGGCAGGCAGCAGGAAAGCAGGGATGGGGAAAAGCAGGAATTTTGTCCTTGCCGGGGTCGGATTTGCCCTTTCACCTCACACTGGCTTTGCAGGGGGAGAAAAGAAAGAAATCTGATCTTGGATGAGCAGGACCTGATCAGGGAGATTTATTTCAGCATTTCTTTGAGGTACCATAATTTCCCAAGCGCCATTAATGATGGAATTCTCCAT
>JAWMRF010000016.1:1627637-1632637 GCA_035221435.1 Sphenopsis melanotis | reverse complement strand
GGTGTGAAAGTGGGATAAGTACTGGGATGTACAGTAGATTGCTACCTCCAAGGCAAGATTTACATACAGATATTTGTGTTGTGTTATGGAACCTACTTATTGTAACCATAAAAATTATTTGTACATCGATTTCCGTGGAGTCAAATTTTAAATACGTAAAAGGTAGTTAATTCTTCCAAATGAGTTTGTAAAAAAATGCCAGGGGGACAAGATGCAGCAGAGACCATAGAAACAGCCTCATCACATGATGCAGCAAATGGGAACCAGAAATTTGCAGCAAATGGGAACCAGAAATTTACAGCAAATGGGAGTCAGAAATCCCCATTAAGATCCCTATATTGTGTAGAATCAATGTAATCAGCCATCACTGCCTGAAAAAAAAAACGCATTTTACATATTGCTATCCAATTTCTAGAAATGATTTTGCTGTAAGAAAAAGGAGAAAGCCAGGAATAACAAAACGAGATGAAATGCTCAGAGCTCAATTGTTGCACATTTTTATCCACGTCTTTTAACAGGGCGAGAAATCCGATGGAAATTATTCAAATTCAGACACGTGGCAGAGAAATGGGATCTGCAAAATAATAACTGTAATAGCATTCAATATAAATACGATTTTAATGAAATAAAGGTTTCTGTCTCCCTTGCCCACCTTCTCCCAGGGTTTCCCATATTGATGATTATCAGCAATCACCCTGGGTTCTCCTGCCCAGCCCGACCTCCTGGGACAGCAAATCATTTTTAATGGGGAGCAAAAGAGGGAAACTGAGGGTTGGCTGGATTAACTATTTTGCCCAAGGTCACAGGCAGGTCGATTTATGGGTAGGGACAGAAATTAGACTGGGGCTCCATCACTTGAACAGCACTGTCAAACAGCAGCAGATGTGTCACACAGCTGGAACGCACCCCAAACCCTGCCAGCACCCCTGCACTCCTCTGGGGCTGGAATTGAGGGTTCCTCAGGAATCACAGACAACAGGGAGAGCTGGTTTAGAGCCCAGCCCATGAGCACACACTCACCTCACCTCAACAAGGGCCATCCCACCCACTCCAGCTCCTATAAAGTCTTTTTCAGACCTGAGCCATTTTTAACTCATGCTCTGCTCTGGGCTGAAACACCTGCATTTGGATTTGGATTTGGCAGGTGCAGGGATGAGCTAAATCAGCATCTTAGCCCCAGCCAAAGATCTCAGCTGAAAGATGGCAGAAACCTGAATTCACCTCTGAACAGCAAGCAGGATTTATCCTTAAACCCGGCTCAAAATCCTGCCTCACCTGGCACTGGGCTGAGCATTGACATCCTCAGCCTCCCACAGCCTGTTAAAGCTGGGAATTTCCCCTCTGATGGACGCAGGTGGCTGAGGACCACCCTGCCTGCTGCCAGTGGCCAAAGAACAGAGGATTTTTCCCTCAAACCTTCCTCACATCACTGATTTCTTCCCTTATTTCGTGGCTCAGCCGTGGAGCAGGAGCCAGGTACTGGGGGAAGGTGGCACAGCCCTGCCACGAGCTCTTGTTTGACCATCACCCATGCCAAGACTGACAATTCCCCTGTTTTTAAGGCACATTTTAGGAGAAAGCAGCAAGGTTTGTACAAATTATGTTTATTGTTGTTGTTACAGTCTGGGTATTCTCTTATTCCCACCCAATGCTACAGATTAACAAAATAATTCAGGCATCACCTATCAATTCCTGATAGTTTTGCCCCCATAATATCTATTACCCCGAAATGAAGTATCTGACTGCTCAAGTTTGCAAAAAAAAAATACTCACAAATATTAGCAGAACCCTCTGCTAGCTGCTCCCTCACAGGAATTTTTACCTATTGACATTACCACTATTCTGTATGTTGGTTTGGTTTGGCTGACTTGTTTAGTTTTTTTTTAAGTGCAACAAATATATTTACCTTTTTAGGTATATTTTTTTTTCCAAAAACCTAATAAAAAGACAGTAAAGAAACAAAGTTAGCTATTAGATAAGAGTTCTTGCTGCCAAAAGCCATAATCTGACACAGATTGAGCCTGGTACAGTAGTCAATTAATGGCTCAGTGCTCATACAATAATGACCTACTAACCTGACGGTGTGTTGCTCTCACATTTTGCTGTCCCCTGGGATGCCACTGTCACTGTGTTATCTATTGCCTGCTTCCCTATCAAAGAAAATAAGCAGAGCTGAAATGTATGTACGCATCAAGCTCTGTAGTTCATTGCACACCAACCCCAGCAACTGGAGGAACAATAGATTTATAAGTTTATCCTACATTAAACCAAACATGCCTGACTGCACTGTAAATTACTAAATAATAAACCAGGTGGTGTAAGATCCTGACTTGGACAGAATATAAAAATCTATCAACCTGTAAAATACAATAACCATAAACGTGCTATGTAGCTGATGGCTCAGGTAAACCATCCACCTCCAGCAGCAGAGGTTTTGTTGGAGTAAATTGCAACAAAAGGTTTACTAAATTTAGGTCTGGAGCACTTCTTCATTTTAGGCAACACCATCAATAGGAGAAATATAATTGAGCTAAAACCAGTGGCAAATGTGCTTGTTTTGTTTACATTTCTTTGTCTCTAATGGAGCTATTTCATGGTAATGTGCTGTGTTTCCCAGCATATTGCCACGGGCATTTAGTCTGATCTCTAAAGAGAAGATGAACTACTGCAGAAGGGCATCTTTCTTCAGGATTCAAACTTCACATTCAAATTAGCTTGAAGTAGTACAGGAGGTGCAAAATGCAGAATGCTGAAAGGTCAGAGCACTCGCATCCTTGGAATGGACTAAATCTCAATTTAAAAGAAACCCCCAGCAGTTGTGTTAGTGCAATAAAATATTTTGCATGCCTCCATGCACACCATTAGTCCCACCCCAAATGACACCCCAGATTTTTAATAAGTCTTACCTTTGCTCCCAAAATTAATTGCCACGAAACACAGAAAACGTTAGATCAAGATGCTCAAAAAACGATTCAATAAATCAGAACTCCAAAATCCACAATATTAATTAATTCCCTTTTCGGAGCTTTTCAAGAAGCCAAGCAGGTTAAATTTATATGATTTACAAACAGTGTTTACATTCATAGAGAGACAACTAATTGCTGCACGGCTTGACATCATTACAGGGAAATGCTGGGGGATGCAGACAGTTTAATTAGGGGTGGCTTTAAGTTCACAACACGACTGGTACCACAGTGCTTTACTGATGTGCTTATATGGGATGATCATACACACCACAGCTTTTATTCTTTCTGTACTCTTTGTCTTTACAACAGAAAATAAAGTATTTTTCCCACGCAGGCAAGCTGACACAGTGTATATTTCCCCCTCGATTTTATTCACTTGCTTTGCAGAGCATAAAGAAATGTTTCTTAACCTAACAAAGTGCATATTCAATTGCAGATGCGTGTGCCTTGCTGATCCATGAGCAAACACACACAAATCCTGGCCTCAGCCTCTCCCAGATTCCCCCATTCAAGGCAAACTCCCACTGAAATTAACGGGGACTCAGCACCCCATCATCATTTCCCTGGATTGAACCTCGTGTGAACCCACACAATGCAAGTGGGGTTTAGAGCTGTTCCCCCACTTTTTTTTCTTTATTTTTGAGGAAAAATGGGAAGTGCCTTGCAGGAAGAGCCTGAACTTCAACAAGGAATGGGCCCAGTGTGCATCTGCCAAGGGGCAGATAAAGGGGGCTCTTACCCATTTTCATCACAGGATAGTTTTTCTCTTGGCAGGGTGAGGACAAACCCCCTAAGGACCCTACTCATTTCTTTTTAAGCAAACCAGGCTGAAATGCTATTATCCTGTTTTTATGAGGCACTTCCGTCACTCATTTCCACAGTGGTTTTTGCAGTGTTGGACAGGAGAATACAGCACTGCTGCCCTGGAATATCAGGGTCCTTTTCTGTTCCTCCCACTGCCTAAACAGAGACCTTCAGAGGCTCTAATTTTCCTATTTTAGTCTCAGAATGGATGTTCCCATCCTAGTCTTGGTACTAGTTCCTGTTCTAGTCCCAGCATCTGTTCATCCTTGTATCCCTGTGCAATGGAGCCTTTTCACTCACCGTGAAATGAAACCCCTTGGGAGACATTTAAAAGGCCAGAATTATTTCAAAAAACAGTTTGTGATATGGAAAAAAAATACTACATCCAATTAAAAACGCACAAGTAACTTAGATAAGAATACGAGTGTCAATAGTGCAGGAGACAGGAATCACCAGGTGTTGGTTCCTTGGTACTTGGTTTGGGAGCCACACCACAGCTCCAACTACCATTGTTCCCAATCCATGGAACAGCATCTCTCCAGGCAGGAGCATCTTGTGGTCTCATGTCATCAGCTGATGGTGTGGCAAAGAAAGAAGTGCCCTTTATTCACCACATCTACACTCACAGGTGTTGATTTCACAAACAAAATCACTGGAAAAGTTATAAAACGAGACTGAAAACTTTGAATTTCCATTTAGCTGTATGAATTTTAGTCTTGGACTTGTGAGAAAAGATTAGCACTGAGCTCTGCCATTCACAGTGTCCATGGAAAGTTTTCCTGCACTAGTTAGAAATTCAAGTAATTTTCTGGCACTGTATTTTTGATACGTAACTCCGTGTTCCAACAACTGGTAATGGTGAAGTTGTTACGGTCTATTTATCTGTATTTAATTATTTTTATGCACCCATCACTGTAGCATCTGGATCAAATGTAATAATGCATTAAATTAAACTGTCTAGAGTGGAAAACACAGACTGTTACCATCCCCACAACGCCCCAGCCAGTCCAACAACCGCAGTGGTGACAAAGACAGGATCTTTCAAAGAGCAGGAGTTCAATGGCCAGAGACAGGACAAAGCCAGGTGTGAAATTCTGTATTTTGCATAATAGAACCCCCCAATGGCTTGGCTTGAAAGGGACCTTGAAATTACCCAGTGCCACCCCTGCCATGGCAGGGACACCTCCCACTGCCCCAGGTGCTCCCAGCCCCAGTGTCCAGCCTGGCCTT
>JAWMRF010000016.1:1601176-1614723 GCA_035221435.1 Sphenopsis melanotis | reverse complement strand
CAGAGGGACAGAGGGACAGAGGGACAGAGGGACAGAGGGGACAGAGGGGACAGAGGGACAGAAGGACAGAGGGACAGAGGGACAGAGGGGACAAAGGGGACAGAGGGACAGAGGGACAGAGGGACAGAGGGATAGAAGGGACAGAGGGGACAGAGGGGACAAAGGGGACAGAGGGACAGAGGGACAGAGGGGACAGAGGGACAGAGGGGACAGAGGGACAGAAGGGACAGAGGGATAGAAGGGACAGAGGGACAGAGGGGACAGAGGGGACACCGAGGGCCCCGAGCCCCCCGGGGCACCCCCAGCCCGGGAAGGGGCCGGGGCTGGCTGGGCGAGGCCGGGCAGGGCTCGGGAGCTGTCCTGGCTCTTCCTCCCCGCTGGCACTGCCAGTTCCGGGGCTGCTCCGTGCCAGCCGCTCCTTTGTGTCCCTGGGGAACGTTCTGTGCCCCGGCCAGCGCTGGCACCGGCCCTGGCACCGGCCCTGGCACCGCCGGGCTCCTTCCAGCCCTGGCACCGGGTGCCCCTTCCCTCTGCCCGGCTCTCCTGGCTCCTGCTGCTGGGGCTGGGGTGGATTTAGGGGTCCCTGGGGGTAGGGATAGATTTAGGGATCTTTGGCTGTGGATTTAGGGGTCCCCAGAGCTTGGGGTGGATTTCGGGATCCTTGGGGGTGGATTTAGGGGTCTCTGGAGCTGGGGATGGATTTAGGGATCCCTGGGGATGGATTTAGGGACCCCTGGGGATGGATTTAGGGATCCTGGGGATGGATTTAGGGACTCCTGGCTGTGCTGGAGGCCGCCAAAGGAGCCGCCGCGTTCTCTGCTCCCCGCGGGTGTTCCCGACCCCGGGGGCGGCCCCGGCCCCTTCCCCCACCCTGCCGGGACCCGCAGGAGGAGGAGGAGGAGGAGGAGGAGGGGGGAAGGCTCTGCCCTTTCAGCAGAGCCCCGTGACATCCCCGCCCGCAGCCCCGGGCTCCTCCAGCCACAGCCACATCCCCGCGCGGCTCCGTCGCCCGTAGCAACGGGCATCCCTGCGCCGTCACCATGGCAACGGCAGCCGGGTGATGGGAGGACATCCCCCACCCCCTCCCCCCTCCCCGGGGCAGAGCTGGGTCCGTGGGCAGCCCCGGGGACACCCCCGTGACCCCCCTGTACCCCCTGTACCCCATGTACCCCATGTACCCACTGTACCCACTATCCCTTGTGTCCCCCTGTCCCCCCTGTCCCCCCTGTCCCTCTGTCCCCCTGTCCCCCCTGTCCCCCCTGTCCCCCTGTCCCCATGTCCCCCGTGTCCCCTCCGGAGCCACCTCCCGTTCCTGGAGCCCTGGGATGGGGAAGGGGCTGGAAATGGGAGATCCCTGAGGGGGCTCTGACCCCAAACCCTGTGGGGTGAGCAGGAGAGCTCGGACCCCAAATCCAGCCTGGGACAGGGAAAGATGTCCCTGCCCCACAGACCCCACAGATCCCTGTGCTCCTTTCCACCCCAAACCCTCGTGGGGTGAACGTGGCTTTGAGGATCCCAAATCCCCTGGGCTGTCCCCGTGTCCCTGCCGCGGGGGCACCCCAGGAACTGAAGCTTTCTGTGCATTTTTGATTCCCCCTGCTCCTCTTCTCACCCTGGAAAAGGCCTCAGCAGCAGGGGACGTGCCCAGAGACCCCAGAGCTTTTGGGATTGGGATTGGAGCCCAGAAACCCCAGAGCTTTTGGGACTGGAGCCCCGGAGAAGGGGCCAAGCACCAGGGACAGCTGGGGCCTTAATTTAGGAGCAGAAAGTGCTGACCCGGGCAGGTCCTGTTACCCTGCAGAGTTTTGTTTTCACCCGGGGCTCACCCGGAGCAGTTCTGGGGGGATTTGGGAGTTCTCAGGGCTTTGGTTCCCCCAAACCCCTCCCCGTGCCAAGCTGGATCTGTTTCTTCCCCAAAACCAGGCTGTGTCTTGCTGGGTCCATTTATTCCCCAAAAAATTGAGGCTGGGTTGGTTTATTCCCCCCAAAAACGACTCTGGATCCTTTTATCCCCCCAAACCCAAGGCTGTTCCGTGTTTTCCTGTGACTCCCAGCCTGTCCCTGTCCCCCTGGGGAGCCAGGACAGGAATTTCAGGGATTCCTGAAATTATCTATCGGGATATATTGGATTGCCCCGCAGCAGAGCTGCCCTGGGGAGCTTTGGGGAGGGAAATCCCGGCGGGATCGGGGCTGGAAAAGGCGCTGGGGATGCGGGGAGGGCGGCACAGCACCGGGGCTCGGAGCTGGTGGCACCTGGTGGCAGCGCCAGCGTGCCCAGGGCTGGGCCCGGCCCTTCCTGCCCGTCCATTTCCCTTTTCCCCGGGAGCCGCCGGCTCCATCCGCCCGGATAACGCTGTGAGAGCTTCTCCTCCGGGGCCTTCCTGCCATTTATTGGGATTGTCTGCGCTCCCGGCTCCGCCCTGCCAGCGGCAGCCGTGCCCGGGGAGGGGAGGATGCTCCGGGGAGGGGGAAATGCTCCGAGGATGCTCTGGGGAGGAGGGGGATGCTCGGGGGATGCTCCAGGGAGGGGCAGGATGCTCCAAGGATGCTCCAGGGAGGGGCAGGACGCCCCGGGCTCCCCTTGCACAGCTCCAGGAGGGTCTCCCCCCCCCGATTTCCCCCTCCCCAGCTCATTCCTGCTGGCAGAGCCTGGCTCTGGCACCCTGGCACCGCCCCTGGGTGCTGCTGAGCCCCCTGGGTGAGGTTTTGCTGATGGAATTCCCCTTTTCCCCGCAGCCCTTCGGGGAGTGGTGCCAGCTGCAGCCCAAAGATGCTGCCAAGATGCCCGAGAGTGCCTGGAAGTTGTTTTTCTACTCGGTGTCGTGGTCCTACGGCGCCTACCTGCTCTTCTGCACCGACTACCCTTTCTTCCACGACCCGCCCTCCGTCTTCTACGGTGAGGGCAGCACAGCCCCCCCTAAATTCCCTCTTTCTATCCTTTTTTATCCTGCTCTGGGTGCAGAAAGGGCCCAAGGGGGTGTCTGGGTGTTCCTTTCTTTTGGTGGCTGCTGGAGGGGCTGAGTGAATCAGGAACCAATGAAATAAATCATGGACAATTAAATAATGGACAATTAAATAACGGACAATTAAATCATGGAGTGGGCTGGGCTGGGAAGGATCTTGAACATCAGCTCATGGCCATGGGCAGGGGCAGCAAGTCAGGCCTTAAAAATCTCCTCATTCCAACCCCTGCACAAGTCAGGGTTAAAAATCACCTCAAACTCCCTGCACCAAATGAGGGTTAAAAATCTCCTCATTCCCCCCAGTGCTGTGGACAGGGACACAAACCCAAACCCACACACATACATCACATACAAACCCGTTGTGACTGATAACAATTTGCAAAAACTAATCTATAATAACATCGAGTATTATTTAATAATAATCTATAATAAGATATGTTATTTTTATTTTATAAAATAAGATAGGTTGTTTAATAATAACCTATAATAATATAAGGTGGTTTTATTTAATATAATAATATAGATTATTTTAATTTATCTATTATAATACAGATTATTGTTTTAAAATAATAATCTCTAACAATCTATATTTTTATTTTATATAACAATATAAAATAAATATAATATGATTTTTCCATAATAACATATATAAAACAATTTTTCTATAATAACATATATTATTATTATCATTATTATGATGTAGATGATTTTATTTTTATATAATAATAATAAAGATTATTTTATTTTATTTTTATTTTTACTTTTATTTTCATTTTTCCTCTCCCAAACCCAACCCACCGGTGGTGTTTGCAGGCTGGCAGCGGGGCATGGAGGTGCCCAGGGACATTGCCCTGGCATACCTGCTGCAGGGCAGCTTCTACGGGCACTCGCTGTACGCCACGGCCTACATGGACACGTGGCGCAAGGACTCGCTGGTGATGCTGCTGCACCACGTGGTCACCCTCACCCTGCTGGCCTCCTCCTACGCCTTCAGGTGACACATTTCCCCAGCATCTTCCCCATTTTCCTGGTTTTCCCCATTTCCCCACGGTTTTTCCCCATTTCCCCTGTTGTTCCCCCCATTTTTCCCCATGGTTTTTCCCATTTCCTCATGGTTTTCCCCATTTCCCCACAGTTTTTCCCACGTCCCCGTGGTTTTTCCCCATTTCCCCATGGTTTTTCCCCATTGTTTTTTCCCATTTCCCCACAGTTTTTCCCTATTTCATTTCCCCATTTCCCTGAGGTTTTTCCCCATGGTTTTCCCCATTTCCCTGCAGTTTTCCCCTGCAGTTTTTCCCATTTCCCCATGATTTTTCCCCATGATTTTTCCCCATTTCCCCCCATTTTCCCCATTTTCCCACAGTTTTCCCCATTTTCCTGCGGTTTCCCCCATTTCCCCCCAGTTTTCCCCCATTTCCCCGCAGTTTTCCCCATTTCCCCACAGATTTCCCCCATTTTCCCCGTTGTTCCCCCCAGGTACCACAACGTGGGTGTTCTGGTGCTGTTCCTGCACGATGTCAATGACGTGCAGCTTGAGTTCACCAAGCTCAACGTGTACTTCAAGCACCGCGGCGGCGCCTTCCACCGCCTCAACGACCTCCTGGCCAACGCCGGCTGCCTGGCCTTCAGCGTCAGCTGGTGGGTCTGGGTCCTGATCCTAAACCCTGCTGGGTCTGGGGCCTTGATCCTAAACCTGACCTCATGGCCGATGCCGGCTGCCTGGCCTTCAGCGTCAGCTGGTGCGTTGGGATGGAGCCCTGATCCCAATCCTGACCTCATGGGTCTGGGATGGACCCCCTGATCCTAAACCTGACCCTCCCTGCTGGGTTTGGGGCCCTGATCCTAATCCTGACCTCATGGCCGATGCTGGCTGCCTGGCCTTCAGCGTCAGCTGGTGCGTTGGGATGGAGCCCTGATCCTAATCCTGACCCTCCCTGGTGGGTCTGGGGCCCTGATCCCAATCCTGACCTTCCTGGGTGTGTCTGTGTCCCTGATCCTAATCCCAGCCCTTCCTGCTGGATTTGTGTCCCTGATCCCAAACCCAGCCTTCCCTGGTGGGTCTGGGTCCCCTGATCCTAATCCTGACTTTCCCTGCTGGGTTTGGGTCCCCTGATCCCAAACCCAACCCTCCCTGCTGGATTTGTGTCCCTGACCCCAATCTTGACCCTCTTTGGAGGATTTTTGTCCTCCTGATCCCAATCCTGCCGCTCTTTGGAGGATTTTTTTCCCCCTGGTCCCAGTCCCCACCATCTCCTGGGGCCGAGCTCCTGCTGGGCTCGGAATCCCTCTGTAGTGCGGAGTCTGAGTGCCTGTGAAATTCCTGTGACACCGCTGGTGACACTGCTGTGACACTGCTGTGACAAATGACCCGGCAGGGGGGAGGAGGAGGAGGAGGATGGATGGATGATGGATGGATGGATGGATGGATGGATGGATGGATGGATGGATTGATGGATGGATGGATGGATTGATGGATGGATGGATGGAGGGATGGAATCCATGGATGGGTGGATGAATAAGCTGTGCTGGCTCTGTCCCTTTCCCAGAGCAGGAGCTGGGGTTCAGGGGGCAGCAGGAATTGGGGCTCAGGGGGCAGCAGGAACTGGGGCTCAGGGGGCAGCAGGCTGTGCTGGCCCCATCCCTGCCAGGGCCACACTGACCCCGCACTGTCCCCGTCCCTGCAGGTTCTGGTTCCGTCTCTACTGGTTCCCCCTCAAGGTGCTCTACGCCACCTGCCACTCCAGCCTCCAGTCCGTGCCCAACATCCCCTTCTACTTCTTCTTCAACGCCCTGCTGCTCGTGCTCACCCTGATGAACATCTACTGGTTCCTGGTGGGTGATCCCGGGCTGGTGCCACCCCGCGGGGACAGACTGGGGCTGGGGACAGCAGGGAGGCGTCCCCCGTCCCTGGGGCCACCCCTGTCCTCGCGGCTGCTGCTGCCGCTGCTGCTGCGGGGGTGGCAGCCATGGGGGGGGTCAGGCTGGGGGGGTTCCCCTCGGAATTCAGAGTGTCTGACACCCCGGGGAGTGATAACAGCAGGGAGAGAGGTGGGAACGGTCTGGGGATGTTCCAAAGGGGATTTAGAGAGGTGCGAACGTTCTGGGAATGTTCCTGCTTCCCAGAAAGGGGATTTGACAGAGGTGTGAACGTTCTGGGAATGTTCCTGCGAGCCCCAGGCTGCGGGGAGGGGTGGACAGCGGAGATCCGTGGGGCAGAGCGGGGCAGGGAGCCACTGACCCATCACCCCTGGGATGAAATCAGGAATTCTCGCTGGAGTTCTGCTCCATGGAGTCCCAAACCCCATTCCGGGGCTGTGACCATCCGGGGGGAGCTGCCCTGCCCGAAACGGGGTGGGGGCAGCAGGGAAAGGTCCCCCCGGGGCTGGGGCCGTGCCTGAGGGTCGCTGTCCCCCTCCTGTCCCCAGTACATCGTGCTGTTCGTGGCCAAGGTGCTGCTGGGGCAGATGCAGGAGGTGAACGATGTCCGTGAGTACGACCTGGAGGAGAGCAGGAAACCCGGCAAGGAGCCTGGGATCCACCTGCCCCGGGCTCTGAAGGAAGGGTACGTGCAATTCCACACTGGTTTGGGTCAGAAAACCCTAAAGCACCTCCAGCTCCACACCTGGGACATCCCCATGAGCCCGGGGTCTGGCCTGGGGCACTGCCAGGGATCCAGGGGCGGCCACAGCTGCTCTGGGAATTCCATCCCAGCCCCTCCCAGCCAGGAATCCCTTCCCAATATCCCACCCAAATCTCCCTTTTCCCAGTTTAAACCCATTCCCTGGGTCCTGTCCCTCCATCCCTTGTCCCCAGTCCCTCTGCAGCTCTCCTGGAGCCCCTTCAGGCCCTGCCAGGGGCTCTGAGCTCTCTCTGGAGCTTCTCCTCTCCAGGTGAGCACCCCCAGCTCTGCCAGCCTGGCTCAGAGGGGCTCCAGCCCTGCAGCAGCTCCGTGCTCCCCTCTGGCCTCTCTCCAGCAGCTCCACACCCTGCCCTGGCATCATCCCATCCCCATCCTGCCCGGCCCATCCCCAGCCCTGCAGGAGAGAGGAGCAGAGGGGGCAATCCCTTCCCACCCATCCTCCAGCACCAAACGCTTCAGCAACACTGGGACATCCAGCAGGAGCACTGGGACACCAGCAGGAACACTGGGATACCTTCAGGAGCACTGGGACACCCAGCAGGAGCACTGGGACACTCGGCCAGGCCACCAGGGCTATTTTTGCCAGGCTCTGTCATTCCCAGCCCAGCCCAGGACTATATTTAAAGCCCCAGAGCCATAGGCAGCGTCTCATTTTATCTCTGCACTGCACAAGGGCTATTCTGGGATTTACAAACAACATAAGATCACAGAAAATGTGGTTTTATCTCCTTTTTTCTTCCCGGGGTGAATGCAAACCCAAGTCAAAACTTTTTGAGCCACGTCACAAAATGCCTTAAACCTCCGAGGGTTTCCAGGTAGGAGAACACCTTTGGAAGCTTCCCCTGCTATTTTATCACCAGGAGATAAGGAAAGAAGGAAGGAGGAAGGTTTGCCCCGTGCCAGCACTTTACAAACCGTGGATTCTCCCTGCTCCAGCCCCCGAATCCCCCCGGCCTGGGCGGGATCCGGGCAGCATTCCCGCAGCATGGTGGCACACAAAGGCTCCTTTCTGTCCCTTTTTGTCCCTTTACCTTTTTATAGCTGCCCTCGGCGGGCGGCGGGGATGCTTTCCTGATGACGTCACCCATTCCATCCTCCCGCTCCCGGCTCATCTGCCCCGCTCCCGGCTCCCGCTGCATCGGCGCCGCTCCCGGCCGCGCATCTCCCTGCTGCCCCGGCCCCGCAGCCAGCGCCGGGGGACGGGGGGCTCGCTCCGGCCGGGATGCTCTTCCTGCACCTCTCCGCTCTCCCAGCACCTTGCTTTTCCCAAATAAAGGCAGCGAGCCCCGGGGAGAGGAGCTGGGAATCCGCGTCCTTCTCCAGCCACTGCCAGCGCCGGATAAAAATAACCCCGGGCTCCAGCGGCTGCACAAGGGCAGGAAAAATCCCGGTGTCTGATGTCAAAATCCCAGGCTGGCCGTGCTGCCGGGCCGGGAGCAAGGGGCTTCCTCCTTCCTCCCTTCCTGGGGCTTTTCCCCAGGGAAGTTATCCCAGGGAATTCCCAGGATCCATCACAGGGATTCACATCCCACGAATGGGAACCACCAGCTGGAATTTTTACTCCATGTAAAACCCACCAGCAAGGACCCCACGGAGCTGTTCTCCAGCTAAATTGGCTTTTCCAGGTGCAAAAAATCCTACATTTATTGGAATTAAGCATCAGAGGCACCCAGCCTAACCCTGCTCCCCATCCTGTGGGGGTGGAGAGCCTGGGGATCCCCAAAATTCCATCCCTGGCTCCTGGGGGGACTCACAGAACACAAACCTGGAGCTTCCATTCTCCTGCCTTCCCAAGGGCACCACCAACCCCCTCCCACACAAATCCTGCTCTGTCCCTGCTGAGATCCCATCCCAGCCAGAAAGGTTTGTCTGGATCAGCTGCAGGGAGAGCAGAGCTCATGCTCAGGGCAGGAATTCCCAAAAGGAATCCTTAGGAAAATGGAATTATGCCACAATTTCTCCCCAAAACCTGGCACAGCGGCAAGAAAAATTCTGATTTTTGGTGCAACACAACTATAGATAAATAATTTTAATTGCC
This sequence comes from Sphenopsis melanotis, assembly GCA_035221435.1. Classification (NCBI taxonomy): domain Eukaryota; kingdom Metazoa; phylum Chordata; class Aves; order Passeriformes; family Thraupidae; genus Sphenopsis; species Sphenopsis melanotis. Next base: position 1,606,082 of record JAWMRF010000016.1, on the reverse strand, counting down.
CTATGATGTTTAATGAGCTATCCAAGCCATGCTGACATCATTCCAGCCCAAATGCAAATTCCAGGTAAATTCCCAGCTCCAACAACACCCAAGTGATGCACCCCAGCATGAATCCACTCCGAATTTTCAGGGTAAAACCAGCAATAATAAATGTTTAATTCCATTCTTGTCCCTGGATGGTGCTTTGCAACTGTAATTCCCAAATGAAACAAAGTCATTCTCTGGATATTTCCTTATTTTCAGTTTCCCTCCGCCGCTGACTCATTGTGTCCTTTCCTGCTGTTGCTAAATCCACTTCCTCTCCCAGCTGAGGACGGATCCTGACACTCTAAACCCCAAATAAACAAGTAAATCACGGCACAGCCCCAGGGGAAGGCTGTGTGGCCAGAAGCAGGGCCTGGGGCTGAGCCTGGGATTTGTCAGAGTCCCCTCCCGGTGTGTGACAGTCCTGCAGTGCCCTGTCCTCACCATCGGGGATGTCCCCGTGTCCCCTCCCCGGCTGAGCCCACCCCTGCAAAGTGACCCCAAAGCCACAAAAGGGCAGGAAGTGACACAGCCCTAAAAACAGAAATAGGAATAAATATACTCCAGCCTTGCCAGCCGCAGTTTTTAGGGTGTTTTATCCCCCGTCCCAGCTTTCAGCTCACCTCTGCCCTGCCCGTTCCCTGAGCTGATCCCACGGAGCTGAGCCCAGTCTCCAGGGCAAACCCTGCACCAGGAGCTGCTCCAGGCCTCGGGAGAAGCCCCAAACCTGGCTGGGCAGCACAGCTGGGAGCACATCTGGGGCCCTCCTCAGTGCCAGGACCTGCTCCCTTGGCACGGGCTGGGAAAGGCCCATTTAATCCGGGCTATCAAAAGGGAAATGAATTTTGGGATTGCCTCAGCACAGGGACCAAACCCTTCAGTGTTCAGCCCCTTCCCCATGGGCTGAACCCACAGCCATTGTCCCTCTGCTTGGAACATCCCAAAAAAGGCTCCATGTGCCCCAGGAATGGGGATCCCACTCCCTCTCTGGAGGGGGAAGAGCCTGATTTCCTTTTTCCAGCAGTAAGGGAAAGATCAGAGCAGCAAGCTCTGGAGCAGGTCAGATTCTGGGAGTCCCTGGGATGGGAGCACACGGAGCCAGCTCTGCCAGGAACACCAGGATGGGCATGGAAGGTGGAAATCATCCCTGAGTGAGGCCAGGAATTAGGGCACAGCGAGTGTGGGGTGCTTGGAACACGCCCCCATGGCTCCAGGACAAGAAGGCAGCAGAATTCCCCTTTCCTGAGCACAAAAGCATTGCTGGAGCCAGTGAAATCCCCCTCAGGGCTGGGGTGTGCTCCACAGGGGGAGGAATTCCCCCTTCCTGCTGGGATCAGCTCCCAAACACTGCTGGATGCCAAGGGAGGAGAGGAACCCCTGATCCCAGCAGAGTTCAAGGAAAGCTCTCCAAGGTGCCAAAGCCATGGGCATGGAGCACTCAGGGATCGAGGTCAATTCCAGGATCTTGGAATGCCAAGCTGCCAGAACTATCAGGGAGAGATTCTCTACAAGAGGATGGGGTGCCAGAACCAGGGGAAATGGTTTTAAACTGGAAGAGGGCAGGGATGGATGGGATTTTGGGAAGGAATTCCCGCCTGGGAGGGTGGGGAGGCCCTGGAATGGATTTCCAGAGCAGCTGTGACTGCCCCTGGATCCCTGGAAGTGCCCAAGGCCAGGCTGGATGGGGCTTGGAACAACCCGTGACAGTGAGAGGAGTCCCTGCCCATCAGGATGGGTTTTAAGACCCCTTCCAACCCAAATTATTCTGTCATTCTGTGATTCCATGCCACAAAACCTCGATTTTATTGCGAGGTTTATTGGAATAAACCTCTCCCCCACCAGTCCCTTTCCATCACAGGGCTCTTGCAAGTTTGTAAAATTTAGGGATGAGCTGAGCCCAAGGCCTCCCTGTGGTGATGCTTCCCTGAGCTTCAGCACTCCCCACCTGCTTTTCCAGCACTTGGCAGAGCCTTTTTTTGGGATCCCTGTCTGACCAAGGCCCCAGAGCTCCCTGACAAAGGCTCTGTTTCAATGTCACTGCTGTGGGACGTGGGGCAGTGCCACAGAGCCTCCTCAGCTGTGCCAGCCTGGAGCATTCTCCATGGGGAGGGGCCGGGCCAGCAGCTCTCCAGCTTCTCCACACCGGATTTTCAGGGAATTTGAGGTTTTTCCCAAGGCCTGTCCCTTGGAGTTATATTTTGCCACCAGAATTTGCACTCACTTTAAAGAAAAATATGATATCAGCTTTCTGGAGCCTCCAAACCCCTCCTGAGACCAAACCAAAGAAACCTCATGAAGCCTCCAATTATTTTGTGAATTTTATGGATTAATTCAGGGGTTCTCTGGGATCCTGGGAGGGGTGGGGGCCATCCAGCCCTGCCTGGTTTATCTCTGGTACTTCCAGCCTGATCCAAAGTGGCACCAGCACCTCCTTGCCAACAGATCCCTCTCAAAACCAGCCAAATAAAGTCAATCCCAACACCTGGACACATCCCACATCCCCGAAAAACCCACCAGCCCCCACCACTGCCCCACCTCAGAGATGATCTCTAAGCCAATAAAATCTCTTTTCTCCTCAGGTCTCTTTTTCTTTTTAATTTTCCTCGCACGTGTGGAGCCTGGAACCATCTCCAGAGCCCTGGTGCCAGCAGATAGCTCAGCCCTGCCTGGTGCCAGAACACGGAGCCAAATCCTGTTCCCAGGGGCAACTGGGAGGCTCCTGCCTCAGGCACCAGCACTGGGTGCCCCTCAATTCTCTGCTTTTCATCAGGAATTCAAAAATCCGTGATTCAGACACATCACCCACTTGTACAGCAGTGGTAACAAACGTGGATTAAACCAGGAGGAGGCTGAGGAGCCCAGCAATGCTCCGTGGAGCTGTCAGGCCCTGCTGAAAATACAGATTTACAAAGCAAACTGAAGGCCTGGCTGAGGCTGAGGGCCAGTAAAGCCCAGCTGAACCACCCAGCAGAATAAAACCTTTTTTTCTGGGCTGAAGCCTGGATTTGCACGCTGGGTTTTTATTCCATGTGGGCTCAGGAGCTCACAAAACATCACTCAGCCAGGGTTTTCCTGGTCAGACTGCAGGAGGAATTATGGAGCCCTAAATAAAATGTTTGATAGAGGGAAATAAATTGGAATAAACAAGAAAAGAAGCATAATTAAGGGAGAAACCCACAGCACAGAGAGTGGCAGCCTCCAGCCTGATTCCAGGATGCATCCATGGAAAAAATGGCAGATGCTGGGGCCTCCAGACCATGGAAGAGCCACCCTAAATTCCAGAAATTCACCTGACAGCCACATCCAAACCCCAGGAGAGCCCAGGGCCACCTGCACTGCCCAGCCCAGCACTGACAGCTCAGCTCTGGGGGAATCAGGGATTTCAGGAATATCCTCCTCTTCCTCAGCCCCTGCCCATCCCAGCTCCCTCCCTGCCGCGCATTTGGTGGCCCAGCCATGACCTGGGCATGTCAGAGTTTTTCTGCTGGAATTCTCCAAAACAAACCCATTTTTAAGTTTTCCCAAGCGCTGACTTGTTCCTTTCTCTGATTTATTTTTGGTTTCTTTAACAGCTCCAAAAAAAGGGGTGTGGGGAAGGAGCAGAGCAGAGCAAACACTGCCACCTCCTCCCCCGGGCAGCCACCGAAATCCCATCACTGCTGTGATCCCAAAGCCCGGGATTGCCGTCCACAAAAGGATTAAAGCTCAGCCTTAGGGTTCATGGGGCTGGGAGGGGGCTGGGGTTGCTCTTAATCTCTGCAGCACCCCAGGAAGGTTTGGAAACACACTTCCATTGAAAAGATGTTTCCCGGGATTTTTTTTTCCTTAGGATTTGGGTGGTTTCTGGCTGGTTTCCCTCTAATATTTATGGGCTTGGAGGAGAGGAACCGATCCATAACAAGCAGGAGATGGGAGCAGGGAAAGGCGGCAGCGCTGGCGCAGTAACACCCAGGGATTTTGGCCAGGCCCGTGCCGCAGCTCGGCATCATCATCACCATCATCATCATCATCACCATCATCATCCCACCCCCCGGAGCCCTCCCAGCCGGGAAACAATGCCCAACCTTTAACCCGTGCGTTCCTGAGTATGCTGGGAAAACATCCGCTGCTCCCAAACAATGGCACCATTTATCCCGGCTGTCCAGAGCAACAGGCTCGGAGTGCAGGGAAATCAAAAGGCTGGGAAAAAAAAACCACGAAAAAACCCCCAGGATATTTTTTCCAAAGAGGTTAAAAATAGAAATTCACTTCCAGAATTGCTAGACTGAAAATATTCCGTGAAAAATCATTTCAGCTCCTCTCTGTTTCGTTATCTTTTCTCTTGGTGAGATATTTTGCATCCGAGATATTTTGTTGGAAAACACGGCCTGAAGTTGGAATGAAACACGGGAATGGAGGAAAAACAAGGAAGGGGCGCTGGCCCGGGCAAGGCCCTGCTTACTGAGGGTCCAGCTCTGGGGATGTTTGGGAATGGGGGTTTTCCAAAACACTGCACGTAGGCAAAGGCATTCCTCAGCATCGCCGTGCCAGAAGGACAGGTGTTGGTGCATTTAATAATCCGCCGGTGCCATCGAGCCCTTAAATGTGTCATTGAGCCCCTAACCGAGCCATGGAGCCCCTAACTGAGCCATGGAGCCCTTAAATGTGTCATCGAGCCCCTAACTGAGCCAGCGAGCCCTTAAATGTGTCATCGAGCCCCTAACCGAGCCGTGGAGCCCCTAACTGAGCCATCGAGCCCTTAAATGTGTCATCGAGCCCCTAACCGAGCCGTGGAGCCCCTAACTGAGCCATCGAGCCCCTGACTGAGCCATCGAGCCCCTAACTGAGCCATCGAGCCCCTAATTCAGCCATCGAGCCCCTAACTGAGCCATCGAGCCCCTAA
>JAWMRF010000016.1:1570266-1586233 GCA_035221435.1 Sphenopsis melanotis | reverse complement strand
CCCAAAATGCACGAGCGCTCCCGGGGTCTCTCCCTTGGATCAGTTCTGCTCCATTTGCATCTTGCACTTCATTGTCCAGTTCCAGCTTTAGGTTATGAAGTCTTATTACAGAATCTGAAAAATATAAAAGCTAAAACCGGAGGCAGCAATGGCAGTGAGAAGACTGCGAATTGCAGCTCCGAGGGACAAGATAAATCTCCCTGCTTTGTTGGGAGAACAGGAGTGCTCAACTTCTCCAAGGAACTCTCATCTCCATGCTGGGAACAGCAGCACAGGGATGCTCCTGGTGCCTTTCCCCAGGGAAAGTTTATTTTTCAGGAAACTGTTATTTCCCCACCAGCTACATGCTTACAGATTTCCCTCTACATCCATTCCTGTAACAACCAAAATCCTCTTCTAAAGCTGCAGCTGCTGCCTCGCTGACCCCTCATCCCTGGGATTCCCTCGGGAATCAGGGCATGGAAAGCTGCGAGGTTGGACCCAGGCCTCAAACTGCTCCCGGTTGCTTCTGGTTTGATTTGGGCCAGCACAAACCCCAGAGGCACCAAAGCCGCTCTCGGGGCCTTGAGCCGAGTGTGGGATCCACCGGGCAGTGCTGGCTGCGAGCGACAGAGATCCCAAAGGGCTCTGGAATTCCCACAGGGCCCCAGAGATCCCAAAGGCCTCTAGGATTCCTGAAAGCCTCCAGTGTTCCCAAAGGCCCTCAGAATTCCCAAAGTCTCTCAGAATTCCCAAAGGCTTCCAGTGTTCCTAAAGGCCTCCAGAGCTCCCAAAGGCCTCCAGCACTACTAAAGGCCCCAGTGTTCCTAAAGGCCTCCAGCATTCCCAAAAGCCTCCAGGATTCCCAAATGCCCCCAGTGTTCCCAAAGGCGCCCACAGTTCCCAAAGGCCTCCAGAATTCCCGAAGGCCTCTAGGATTCCCAAAGGCGTCTGGAATGCCCAAAAGCCTCCAGGATTCCCAAAGGCCTCCAGAGCTCCCAAAAGCCTCCAGTGTTCTCAAAGGCCTCCAGAATTCCAAAAGGCCTTCAGAATTCCCAAAAACCTCCAGCATTCCTAAAGGCCCTCAGAATTTCCAAAATATCCCAGAATTCCCAAAGGCCTCCAGCGGTCCTAAAGTCTCCCAGGATTCCCAAAGGCCTCCAGAATTCCCAAAGGCCTCCAGCATTCCCAAAGTCTCCCAGAATTCCCAAAAGCCTGCAGCGTTCCCAAAGGCCTCACATGTTCCCAAAGGCCCCCAGAGCTCCCAGCATCCCCAAAAGCCTCCAGAATTCCCAAAGGCCTCCAGCACTCCCCTGGCCAGCCGTGGAAGCCCCTGGAATTCCTTCTGGAGCTCTCCAGCCCCTCTCCTGAGTAGCAGCAGTTCCAGTTGTACATCCCAGTCATTCCAGGAGTATCAAATGTAGGGATAACGAGGAAGGAATTGAGAACAGAGCTATCCCAAAACAGCAGCACAGTTTCCTGGGAATAACAGACATTTCTGCTCCATGCCAGAGGGATGGGATGGGGAACAGCCCGGAGCAGCACTGCCAAACTCATCTTGCAAAATACATTTATTTACATGGAATCTGGCACATGGGAACAGGTGTAAAATGTGGGAAGCCCTCATCCCTGTGATTTATGGACAGCCTGGATTGGTATTTCCTGGGAATAGGCACAAGTCCTGCAGCCTCTGAGCAGGGAGAAGGGCAGCCTGAGCTCTGAGCACCTATTTTGAGCCATTTAAATATTATTAATATATGGAAATATCAGGTCACTTGAGGATGGATTCCAAGGAATTCCAGGGGTGAAGGCTGTAGCCAAGGTTTTCAGGAGCATGCCCTGATTTTCACCTACTCTGCCCTTCCCAGAAACAGACCCTTGGAAAAGGTCCTGGAGGAGTTTTTCCAGCAGGATGTCTCCCTGCTGCTCCCAGCAGCCCCCAGGGCAGCCTAGGGAAGTGCCAAGCTGGGAATGTTCCTCTCAGGAAAAGGCCTCTTGGATCTTCCCAAGGCCCAGCTCAAAGTTGCCTTTCTGCTTTTAAACCCAGAAATAATAGATGAGAAAGCAGCAGAAGAAAGGGAAGAGCAGCTGGGATGAGCCAGGGAAAATGCTAAGAGCTTGGTTATTATGCATTCATGCAAATGCAGAACGCTGAGAATTCCACATGGAAAAATGATTCCCACAATTATTTTTTTCTGAACTCCTAAGAGCAGTTGATGATCAAACACCTGCCAGGCCAAGCAGCCAGAGCAGAGGATGACCCTGCTACAGAATGCTGCCATTTCCCCAAATCCCTCTTTAATAAATCCAATATAGGAATTACACGGAATAAAAAGTTTGGATTCAATTTTTAATAACTCACTAAAAGCATTTGGATTCCCCAGGGGCCACACACACCAGCGGCTTTTGTGTGCATTAAGAATCCAGCACGTTAATAGAGTTCTCTTTTATTTTTTAACATTGCCTCACCATAGAGGGGATTAAATCTCAGCCTGGCACTTCTCTTTCCTTGGAAATCCTATTTCCTCTCGGATTTCCAGAGGAGCAGCAGGAATAAAGGGCCCTGGTGTGATTTTCTCATTAAAGGAGATCTATAGATCACGGAGCTGCACTCCCAGATGGGGGCTATAAATAAAATCTCCCACTCTGGTGACGCAAACGGCTCCCCAGGGAAAGATGAGGTGCCCCAAAATGATCCGAGGCCTTGGAAAAGCTGGAAAACCTCCAGGGAAAGAGGGATTATGGAGAACCTGGTGTGAAAGGATAACTGGAAGAGGGAAAATAATTTTCCACTGAGTCCATGGGTGCCCTGCTGGAGCAGGATTGATTTCAGAGCCAGAGCTGGAAGAGAGATTTTTAAATCTTTTTAGTTCTAACTGAAGAAATTCCTACACAAAAGCAGAATTATTTGGGATTGAGGAGCCTGAACACACCAAATTCTGCTTCTCCTCAGCCCCCTCAGCAGATTCTGTGCCCAGAATCCCACAGGAATTCCTGGATCATGGTGGACAGCCCTGGAAAACATTGAACTGAGCAGATGATGGGATTATTTCAAACAGCTTCATTTTTATAAAATTAAATTAATACCTACAGTGAGACATTGGGAGAAGCTGGGAAATCACATTTCCACCCAGTGCGGATTACACCCAACTTTGGTGAATCACACTGGGATTTTATATATCCTTTCCAGAGGTTTTCTCCTCCAAAAAGTCCATTTTCCCCACTAAATCTGATGCTCCCTTAAAGCTCCTTTGGGCTGCAGCACATCCTGAGGAGATGGGGACACAAATCTATGTCACTGATATTGATTTTCCTGGTTTTTTGCTGTTAGGAGTAAGAGTAATGGTGCTTTGAACAATTTCTTCACAGTTTCGACACAAACTTTATAAAATAATCAAGTGCAGCACCTGCTTTTCCAACCAGTTAAATCCAAACCACCTTAAATCCAGGGAGAGAGGAAGAAGGAAATAAATCACAATTCCTGCAGTTCTTATCACTGCTAAGGCAATCCTGCTGCTCACACAAACAAACTCTGTGAGGGTGCGGGGGACATTTGGAGCATTATTTGGAATATTTAAACAAATCTTTAAATACTTAAGCAATATTTAAATCATCTAGAATAATCAGAACATCCCTGGGGTGCCTGGCATTTTGGGGTCAGGACAATCCTGATTTTCCAGTGCTCCTCAGCAGATCTTCAGCATGGTTGGGGTTGCACTGAATAAACCCATTTTCCTCTGGTTTTTAAATATCCTCTGCCTACAATTTCTCCCTCCACGTGCACCTGGATTTTCCACAATTCCAGGTGTTCCAGACACCCCATCTCACATCCATCCTCTCCATCCACAGGGAAAATAACAGGTTTTGCACAGCACAGGGCAGTTGTGAGAATTAAACCCCCCCTGCCTTGCATTTATCCCACTTAATAAGCAAGGAATATTTGCCTAAGTACATAATTATTATCCTGGGAAATCAAAATTCCTGCTGCCTGCTGCTATTCCAACCTGAGACACTTGGGTTCAAGTGGGAATTGGAAGAATTAGGGGAGGGGTGCCAGGCTCCATAATCTCTCTATTTTTAAAAAAACACTGTTCTGAGATATTCCAAATTTTCCCTGGCATAAATGCTCACTCCTCTCCTTGGAAATCTTTTGGATTCCCTACTTGTGATTCCCAAACACCAAAAATACTCATTTACAATAAATTTTACTGCTTTTACAGAGCCAGTAGCCACAACAATGATCCCTTAGCATCACATTAAAGGGAGATTTACTGCTGCCTACACCACAATTAGTGCTAGAAAAATCCAACTTTTCCAGCTTTTCCACATCCCACAGGAAACATTCACTCACCAACCGACTGGGCTCCATCACCTGGAGGAATTCACATTATGGCAGTGCTGGGATAAAGGAGAATGATCCATCCAGGCAGAATCCACAGGCTGTTCCCTCCTGTGGTTGGCACTTCCTTTAAGGGAAGGGGGAATTGACTTTTTCCTCAGGATTTTTAATCCTGAGAGTTTTGCCTGGCCAGGTTTGGGAAGCAGCAAAGGCTCATCCTTCCAGTCTATGGAATTCCCACCTCAAAAATACCTCTGGATGTTTTCCCAGGGAATGGCGCTGCTCCCTTGGGCAGGAGCAGGGATCTCCCAGCCAACCTTTGAGCTGGGTGCGAAGTGGCCAAAGTCCAGGGCTCTCCTGGGCCACCAGCAGCAGGGATGGAGCATTCCTGCAGCTCATCCCACCCCAGGGCACTGGAACAATGCACAATTACTCCTTTGTCCACACTCAGAAGGTTTGTTTTCCATGTCAAAGCCTCACAGCAAATTAATTGCCCTGGAGAAGCTCCCTGATGATGGAGTTCCCTTTTGCAGGTGCCTCCTGGGGAGGAGTTTGGTGCTCAGACCCAGCAGGGACAGGAGCTGCCAGGTGGACAGGGAAGGTCTGGCTGGGCAATGACAGAAATGCAATTTCCTGCAAGCAGCAATTCCCACACTGGCAGCTCCTGGCTGGAGAAATTCCTTCCAGGCATGAATCCCTGGCTGTCCCCTGCTCCCATCCCAGACATCATCACATCCCTGGGGAGGAAAAACTCACACTCAGTCAAGCAATGAAGGCTCATTTTAAGTGAGAACCTCCAAGCCAGTATTTGCTCCCTGAGTGTCTGGGCCAGTGCTCCAAGGCGGATCAGGGCTTTACACCAAAGGTCTGGGCTGGATCCCAGCCCCATTCCCAAAAATCCTGCTCCCCCAATACTCCCACGTGGCTTGAACAAGCACCTGTTGGTTCCATTTCTCTCCTCCCTCGTGCCAAGCTGGTCCATACATTTCTCCTTCCATTCTGGCTGCTCTGATTCATGAAAATCAGATTTCTCCCCGTGGCCAATTATGAAATTATTTCAAGATTTTAGCCGATGCTTTGAATTAATTTCACATTTTCAGAGGACACAGGCAAGAAGGAGGTATTCCCATGGTCCATGCTAAATTCCATCCTGCAGCTTCTGGAATATCCTACGTTAACCCTGAGGTCTTTCCACAGAATCATTAAGATTGGAAAAGCCCTCTGGGACCAACAAATCCAAAAATGAATCCACCACCGTCGTCTTCACTGTTAAACCACGTCCCCAAGTGCCACTTCCACACGCTTTGAACACTTCCAGGACGTTCCCAGCTGCTTTCAAACACAGACCTGAGGCTTTTCCACCCTCCCCAGGGTGAGCTCAGGGCTCTGGGTGCTCTCTGCTGCCTTCAGGGTCGCTCCGTGGGCAGCTGGACACCAATGGGACAGCTCTGAGGGAAGCAGGAGCACCATGGCCACCTGCAGAGGCTCAGCACAGCCTGGAGGACCAGCAGCCCATGGCAGGACACAAATGTAACTTCCTGAAGCACTGGAGATGCAGGAGTCCAAGTGTCTGGACAGATGTGGGATTCCTTGGATTCCCCACCACAGGGACAGGATAACCACCATCGATCTGTCTCAGCACAGGCAGGAATGTTCCAGGGGTGAAAAGATAAAACCCAGCACATCCTTCCCCATCCAGAAAGCTCCTGCAGAAATCCTGGAAGCTGCAGGGATGAGCTTTTAGCAGCACTGCCTGCACTAAGCCTTGTGGGCAGCACAATTCCTTGGGCAATTCCATCCCTCCCTCCCTGCCCAGCCTGTCACGGCCGGGTCTGCCCGAGCCACCTCCCCTCCTGCCAGAGTTTCTCTAATTGACTGCAGAATTTGCAGATATTCTTCCCAGCCAATCCCTCCTATTGATTGTAATTATCCTCGGAGAGGCAATGGGAGGAATATTAAAGCCATTAAGGCTGATTTGGATTTGATTCGAGCCATTAGAGACACAGCAAGCAGAGCCTCGCCGCTTCCCCGGCACCTCCACGGCTCCTGAGGGCCATAAATCATCCCGGGGCACATTTGGTACCACTTTGGATGCAGCCAGGAGTGGAGGAAAGGAGGAAAAATGGAAAAAAATGGGAGGGGGTGGCTTCCTGCAGCTGGGTGAGGAGATTGAGCCAAGCATCTCCCTAGTGAACCTTCCGAGCACCAAGTGCCTTCAGGAAAGGGATTTCTCCTCTTAGGTGGAGTCCAGAAAACTCCAGAGTCACTCAGGGTTGGAGGGACATCATCCACTCAGTGCAGCTCCAAAACCAGTCATTTAGTCCTTTTTTGAAGAGAAAGACAGGAATATTCTCCATTTCTAGACAGCACCTGCCCACCTCGCCCACAGGGAGCATTGGGGTGCTGGGGGCATTGGGGGCCCTGACCCCAAGAGCAGCCTGCCCGTGGATATGGGGTATCCAGGATGGACCAATCCACGGCCATCCCATCCTCTGGGCCTCTGCTCCTCTCAGCAGAGGGGCTGCCATGCTAAGCAGAAGCTCCCAAACCCTTCCCAAATTTCCTGGCAGGAGCTTTCAGGCACCCTCAGCCCGAGAGAGCAGCCTTGGCCTCACACCCCACCTGGGAGCTGAACCACAGCCCTGCCCATGGCATTGATATCATTGATATTCCATTTTCCAGCCTTTCCAGCAGCCCAGGGCACATCTCTGCAGCCAAGGAGGCAACCAAAGGTCCCTCATCACTGCAACCTTCTGCTGAGTGCAGCTGCAGCATTGCAGCCCTCCCTGCACTGCAGCCCAGACCCTCCTGGATGGAAAACTCCCACAGCCACAGTGGGGCTTCCCTAGAGTGGGAATTTCCTTCTCCTGCCAGCCCAGCGTGGTCCATGGCCCTCAGCACAGTCAGGGTGACATTGGGAGATGGCATTTTTTGTTTGGACTTAGATGTTTATTAGCTTTTATTTATGTCACAGCTTTAGAAGTTGTGAGTATTTTAAAGTACTCTATTTTAACAACACAAAAAATGGTGATGTATTTGTTTTTATAAGGTTTTTTAAGGATAAATTGGTTAACTAAGAAATGATGTTTAAATTATTTTTATCTTTAACTTAATAACTAATTATTCATGTTTGTAATGTGGATTTTTTATTTAATTACATAATATTACTTAAACTTATAAAGAAGAAGGTGAAGAAGAAGGTTAAGAAGGACTAGTTTCTGTCTTGAAATTTTTATCTTGTTTTATATATATTACTATATTTTAAAACTTAAAGTTTAAAGTTTCCTACTATGTGGTATTATATACGTTTATTTAAACTACACATTTATAATCTTAGTTTCATTATTTATATATACTGATATAGTTTTAGATTTATATAGGTTTTATTTATATATTTAATTTTTGAACTCATATTTATATATTTACATATTTAATAACATATATTTATACGTTTAATTTTATTTATATATTTAATTTTGGAAGTTATTATATTTAATATCTTTATATATATTTATATAGTTTTATATTTATATAGGTTTTATTTATATTTTTCATTTTGGAATTTTTATATTTATATATTTAATAAATAACTTTATAAATATTTCTATTTAAAAATTAATTAAATATATTTAATAAAATATATATTTAATAAAAATATATAAATATATTTTTTATTTATATATTTAATTTTGGAAGCATTTTCTACATCAGTGTGGCCTTGCAAGGGCCCAGCAGAGCCCTGGGGATCAGCAGAGATCCCTGAATCGGGGTTGGGATGTTCAGCCAGGGCCAGGGAGGAGGATGGAGCAGGCAGGGATCCTGTGGGGAGGAGCAGCACCTGCCCCTGCTGGGTCACTCCTGTCCCCCAGGTGACCCCTGCCCTGCCTTCGCCTGGGGCATGGCAAACCCCAAGAAAACCAGGTCCTGACAGCAGAAAAACCTCAATTTTAATCATCTTAATAAATCATCTTAATGAAATCATCCCAATCAAACACCTCTCTGGATTCCTGGGAACAGCCAGCCTAGGAGACACTTCCAGCCCAAGCTGCTTTCACAGCACCCCGATCCCCTGTCCCACCGGAATCCCCCTTTCCTGGGGTTTCCAGCAGGCAGTCAGAGCAATCCTCACCATTCCCCTGCTTTTGCTCCCTGGCTGCCTCCTCTCCACCATTCCCATGTTTACAAACACTCGGGCTTCCAGCAGGGCAAGGCAAGGGGTTGTTATAAACACTGAACCGCAGGGAAATGTCAAGGGCAGGGAAAACACAAATAAAACAGGGATTTTCACTTTGGTCTGGCTCAGCCTGGGAGGTTTTGGGGACAAGCAGCTCGTGGGACACGCTGGGTGCTCACAGGCACGGCCAGGGAGGGACAGGAGGTGCCATGGGGACATCAAAGAGCCCTTCCCAGCCAGCCAGGAGGGGAAATGTCCCCTCCCAGCAGCCCTTCCCTTTGATCCCAGTGGGAAGGAGCAGAGCTGGAACACCTCTTCCTCCTCCTCCCTCAGCCCTGGGAGCCAAGGGAAGGGGAATCCTGGAGCAAAGGTGCCTCCAGGACAGCTGGGGAGCTGAGCAAAGTCTCTCCAGGGCCACAAACGCTGGGAAAGTCACATCTGCAGGGTGGCAAACTCCAGCTCCTGGGGGGGAAGAGACCTGGAGCTCAGTCCCACCCCTGGGAGATGCTCTGCATGCCCTGGGCTCCTCGGGGTGTCCATCCAGGCTATTCCAGCCCTGGATCTGCACAGCAAAGCTCCAGCCCAGATCTGCACGGGACAAGTCAGGGCGTGAGGCAGCCTGAATTCCTTCCAGGGCCTCTGTGCCTGCAGGAGGGAATGGGAGGATGGAGGAGGAAAACCCTGACAGGGGTAGAATTCCTTAGGTGACAGCTCACCTGGTTAAGCTCATGCCTGGAGGCAAAGAGTTTCCAGTAGTGCCAGCAGAGCTGACCAGATAATGCTGGAGAAATCAGCTCCCAAACCACAAAAATGAGGTGGGTTTTTTCTTTTTGGTGGTTTTTTTTCCCTTTTTTTCCAGGCTGAGTTGCTGCACAAATGACTGTAATTAAAGCTGTTACCTGTCAGTTCCTCAAGGCACTGAGGCTCCGGTGTTCAGGCTTTGGAAAAAAAGCATCCCTGCATGGCAGCAGTCCCACTCATCCCTCAGCTTACTCATCCTGCCCAGCACCCACCCAGATTTGTCACCAATTAGTTGTAATTCAAGGATTCAGGGGGAAATCCCCACCTCCCCGAGCGAGGTGACTTCACAGGAAGTTAGGGCATGGAATGTCTTTGAAACAACAAAAAAATCGTGGAAAAAAATCGTGTGTGCCAGAGGCAAGGCCACGGGGCAGGCAGGCTGGTGAGGCACACAGTTCCTCAGGCATCCACAGGCTCCTGCAGAGCTTCCAGAGAGGGTCGGTGGATTCCTTTGGAATTCATCCATTATGGAAGAGCCTCAGCCCTGCCGTGTCACCGGTGTCTGCAGTGCTCCTTCCTCTCACATCACTGCAGCTCAGAAGTTCTGTGCAATTCCCAAATCACCCTGAATGATGGGATCAGCCCCTGATTTACTGGGGTTTCTGTAAAACAGCACCGGGGGTTCACTGGGGCTGGCAGCAGGGCCTTGGGAAGGTTCTTCCCTCAGGAAAGGAGAGCACCCAGTGCCAGCCTGGCACCGCTCCCAGCTGGGAAAAGCTGATGTTCCTTGGCCTCTCCAAGGGACCCAGCTCTGAGACAGCCTGGCGGTGGCACCAGGCTCCTGCCGGGGACACCAGCCCCTGCCACACGCCTGGAGCTGCAGGGAATCGGCCCCACCAGTGCCCGAGGATGCTCCGGGAAAGTTGGAGAATCATGGAATGGTTTGGGATGGAAGGGACCTTAAAGCTCATCCCATTCTTGCCATGGGCAGGGAAAATTTCCACTGTCCCAGGTTACTCCAAGCCCTGTCCAACCTGGCCTTGGACACTTCCAGGGATGCAGGGGCAGCCACAGCTTCTCTGGGCACCCTGTGCCAGGGCCTGCCCACCCTCATAGGGAACAATTCCTTCCCAAAATCCAATCTAAATCCACCATCCTGCAGCTTAAAACCATTCCCTGTGTCCTGTCCCTCCATGCCTTGTCCCCAGTCCCTCTGCAGCTCTCCTGGAGCCCCTTCAGGCCCTGCCAGGGCTCTGAGCTCTCCCTGGAGCTTCTCCTCTCCAGGTGAGCCCCCCCAGGTGTCCCAGCCTGGCTCAGAGGGCCTCCAGCCCTGCAGCAGCTCCGTGCTCCCCTCTGGCCCCTCTCCAGCAGCTCCAGACCTTCTGTGGGAGCAGAGCCCCTGGAATGTGGGAGCTGGGCTGGGAGCTCAGCTCACCCTGCTGGGAGCACCTTCCTCCTGCTCTGCTTCCTTCCAGGAAGAGGAGCCACCTGAGCCCCCTGTGTGGCAATTCCAGAGGGACTCAGGGCCACTGAGCCATTCCCAGCCCAGCCCCTGCTGCTCTGTGTCCAGCCTGGGAAAAACAAACCAGGCAATGCTGCCCTGAGTCCAAACTACAAGAGGGGAGTATTTTCAACCCTGGTTAACGGTGGTTTTAGGGTTTGTATCACTTTCAAGCTGAGGAGTCCCCCCAGCCCCAGGTTCAGCCCCAGGTTCCAGCTGATCCCTGCTCACAGAGGTTTCTGGAGTTCAAGGATCCCCACTAAAAATAACTCCCTCCTTGTAACCTGACAAATGGAAAACTGTCATCATGCAGAGGGCTGGTTTTGGGTTACAGCTGGGACAGAGGCCCTGGGATCACCCAGTGCTGCCCTGCTGGAGTGACTGGAGCAGGAGGAGCAACATTTGATCTCCTGGCCAGGAGGGTTTTCTTTGACAGCAGCAAAATCCTCCTAAAATAATGTACCAATAACAAAGATAGCCAGTTAAAAACCACCCCCAGCTCCTTTGCAGGCAGTGATCCCACACCTACAGCGAGGAGCTGCTGAGGGATGAGGAGCAGGGACCATTCCTGATGGCAATGGAGGCTGGAGCTCTGCAGGCTCCCCAGCAAACACCACACACCTGCAGTGCTGAGGGCTCTCCTGAGCAGGGACCCCTCTGGCAGTGTCCCTGCAGGGCTGGCACGGGGCTGGCACTGCTGGCACCCATCCTGAGCACTCCCTCCTCTCCCAGCAGGGACGTGCCAGGGAGGGACTGGGAGGGTGGCAGGGTAAGAAACCAGAAAAATCCCCCTTCAATGACCCCCCTGAGGCAATACCCAAGTTGTTATTCCATGAAAAGTGCCCAATCCTGAGGAATTCATGGATAGTCTGATCACTGAGCTGCTTCTGGAACGATAAAAATCAAATTTATCCTGATTTGCTCCAGGTTTCCAGTGGTGTCTGGAATATTTCAGTACATTTTCCATTCAGCTAAATTTTCTAAATGTTATTTAAATTAACTAAATGTTATCTAAACATTTAAAAAATTATTAATTTAATTTATTTAAATTAACTTAATTTATTGATTTTAACTTACTTAAATTATCTAAATTATCTAAATATTATTTCCATTTCTTTCCAGCTCTTGCTTCCAACTCTCCGCCAGCAAATTTAGATCTTGATTAATAAACAATAAATAAACAAACAAACTCTACTTTAAACCTATTTACAGCCTATTGTAACATTTTCTAATATTCTACAGGGCTGCAAATAAAAAGAATCATTTTGCATCCAATAAAAGCACCAAAATTATGCAACACAATGTGTGAAAAGAGGAATTTACACGTGGACTTTCCATGGACATCAAACAGTTTTTATTTTCTATGAAAGAAACATAAAAGGTGATAAGAAAATGCAGCAATGACAAATATTACCATTTAAAAATGCTGTAATGAAACAAGGAAAACTAATTTTTTCCCACTTTTTCCTGCAGACAAGGTCTTGGAATATTTTGATGCAGGATAAAGTCAAACTAACACTTCATAAAGGCAGTAAAAATGTCAGAATGCAAATTCAATACGTTTTCCTTTTACATCCAGGATCTAAAATAAAAAATAAAACAACCAAAGTCCATTTGCAGAGTCAGCCTCCATTTTATCACCACAGATCTGAGAACCAGGAGGAATAACCCCCAAAGCAGCTTCCCAAGGGAATGCTGGTGCAGGGCAGTTCCAGGGAGCACATCCAGAGGTGGGGCTCAGTTTTCTCCTCTCCTGATGTGACCATTTCCTCCCAGCTTTGCTGAAGAAACACTTTTGTACTTTATTGATTTGATTTGGTTCATTTCCTGCACTTAGATGGATGATGGGCAGATTTTTGTGGAAGTTTATCCAGGCTAAATTCAGATGTTCAAACTAAGCTTTGATTATTTGAAAGTCCCACCTGGCCCAAGGGAACTCCATGGGCTGGGAACAGCCCCTGCCCAGAAGCAGGTGTGTGATAATTCCATCGTTTGGTAATTACAGAAATGATGAGGTTGATAAAATTCCCCATCTGGAGTTGCAGGAGTGGCAGATGCTCAGGGAAACGTGGAGCATTTGCCCCAGAGTGAGGAAGTGGGATGGGAGCAGAGGGATGAACACATCCAGGGAGAGGATTCCCTCAGGAGGAGCCTGCCCAGGATTGCACAGGAGGGACGACAGGGATGGAGCCTGGATCCTCCCCAGCTGCAGGACCTGGAGTGCCCTGGGATGGCTGCACCCATCCCTCACTGTCCCAGCCCTCAGTCCCCACTTGGCTCCCAACTCCCACCTGGCTCTGTGAAACTTTCTGGGTTGGGAGGGATAAAATGATATTTCATGGGCTGCCAGGTGCTCTTCACACCTGAGGAATTCCCTCCAAAAAAAAGGAAATTCCCCTGGCTGTGCTGCCCTGCCCATCTCCAGCACTGAGCTTGGAGAGAACCAGGGCAGGACATCCCTGGTTAGCCAGGAGGAGCAAGGCAGAACATTCCTGGTTATCCAGGGGAACCAGGAGAGAACATTCCTGGTTATCCAGGTGGAGAAGGGCAGGACATCCCTGGTTAGCCAGGGGAACCAGGAGAGAACATTCCTGGTTATTTAGGGGAACCAAGACAGAAGATTCCTGGTTAGTCACGGGAACCAGGAGAGAACATCCCTGGTTATCCAGGTGGAGCAGGGCAGGACATTCCTGGTCATTCAGGGGAACCAGGAGAGAACATTCCCAGTTACCCAGGTGGAGCAGGGCAAGGATATTCTTGATTCTCCAGGTGGAGCAGGGCAGAACATTCCTGGTTATCCAGGGCAACCAGGAGAGAACATTCCCAGTTATCCAGGTGGAGCAGGGCAGGACATTCTTGACTCTCCAGGTGGAGTAGGGCAGAAGATTCCTGGTTTTCCAGGTGAAACCCTCCCTGCCTGCCCAGCTCACTGAAATCTCCTCTACAGGACAAGAAGAAGAGCTGAGTGTGGAGGTCCCAAAGTGTGGGAAGGGGCCTGGGATGCTCCTGGGGGCTGTCAGGCCACGGGGCTCCCCATCAGCCTCTCCTGGCGCAGAGCCACCAGCCTCTGGAACCACTTCTCCTCAGCCTCTGCCTTCTCCATGAACAGCTGCCACGGGGAGAAAAGGTGCCACAGTCAGAAACTGCAGGTTTGTGATCATCTCCTGGAGCACCCAGCACTGCCTCAGTGCCCACAGGAAAAGCTCAGGGGGGTCAGAGACAAAGGTGAGCCCAAAACATCAATAACAGCAGAGACTGTTCAGGGAATCCTAAAATTGTTGGGCTTGGGAGGGGTCTTAAGGATCCTAATCACTGGAAAGGCAAAGCTCCAGTGCAATTCATCACTGACATGTCCTGATCTGTTCTCTGTGTCCATTCTACAGAACCCACACTCATTTCTTCACTGCAAGTCATTTTTAACTTGCTAATTCTTAAAAGACCTTTTATTTCCCTCTAAAGTTCTTCCAAAGGGATTTGCTCAAGTTCAGCTACAATGATTTAAAATTAGTTGAAGTCTGTCCCAACTTTGCAAGTTGGCAAAATGGGCAAGTTCTGAGTTTTCCACCAGGTTTCCAACTACAGAAACCAATTTGTCTTGAATTTTTATTTATCTTAAATTCCCCAATGTTACATTAATTATTATAAAATTCATTTATAGCTCCAAACCTCCTGCTGAACCTCCTGTGGGATTGCTCTGCTGGGTGGTGGGAGGAGTGGGATCTCTTCATCCCAGAGCAGGGATTTTGTGAGGAGCTGTGGGGTCACACAGCCCTGCTCTCATCCCAGGGGCTGCTCTAAAGCTAAAGGTGGGATAAATCCTGGCTAAAAAGATGGGATAAACACTCACATTTGGATGTGCTAAGGAATTGTCATCCTGGTACTTGATGGCAGTGGGGATGTTGGCAGCTGGAGGCTCTTTCTCAGCACCAGCTGCCTCAGTGGCTCCTGCTCCCACATTCACAGGCTCCTGCTGGAGCTCAGGAGGTTCTGCTGACTGGAAAAGAAACAAACACACAAAATTGGAGTGTTTTATCCCAAAATTCCCAACTGTGGCAGTATTTTAACCCAGCACTTGGCTGTCTTCCCTCAAAGGATCCTCAGCATCCTCAATGGGACACACTGGACAAGGAGAAAGGACATGAAGTGACCAAAACAAGGTGTAGGGAGAGAGCTGGAAAAACTGCACCACTGGGATTTTGGATCACTCCCTGAAGAAGCTGCACCAGATTCTTGGAGATTTCTAGAAAAACAAATTGCACATTCCTGGGGAAGCAACCAGGGATAATTCCAAACACTCACTGCCAGGTGGGAAAATGAACACATCCCACACCAGTTCCATGCAACACCTGCCGGCCAAAATTCAGGTAAATTCTGGGATCCGGATGTCTCCTGCTGGGTTTCTGGACAGCTGATTGAAAATCAAGCTGCTTCTTTTCAGGGAATAAATACAGACCTAAAGTCTGGCTTTAGTTAAGCAGCATTAAATCATCTCCACTTTAATTACAAAGTAAACGTGATTACTTTGGGATTTGAATTCTTCTGCTTCTCCCAACAAAAGTCTTCAAACCAGGTGATTTCCTTAAATTCTGCCACATTTAAATTCCCTGAGCCCTCCCTGAGACCATCAGGGAGTCCCTGGTGGGATTTCAGGTGGATTTAAGGTTCTCAATTGATGCTCCTTCATCGATGGAAAATCTTAATAGTGCAGCTCTGATCCTGGCTCTGAGAGGATAATGCAGCAAGTAAGGGACAGAAAATGCCCCTTTTGGAAGGAAAATGCCCCTTTTGGAAGGAAAATGTACCTTTTTGACTTCTTTGCTGGACCTGAAGGTCTGTGGGACGAAGGCGTCGCTCTCAATGGCTTCGATCTCCTTCACTCGCTTCACTTGGTCCAGGAGGGTGGCTTGGTCTGCACAGGAAGGTGGGATTTGTGGGATTGATGGCATTTATGGCATTTATGGGATTGGTGAAATCCTGGGAGCCAGGCCCTGTCCCAGCCATGCCCGGAGGAGATTTTGGGACTCACCAGGAAAAACTGCTGGTGCAATGCAGCCCAAAATCTTCTGTTACAAGGGAAAGCTCTGAGTAAAAATAACAGCAGTGAGGTTGGGAACATTCCAAATGCTAACCTGAGGGTTTGTGGGATAATTGGGGAAGAGAAGGATCCAGGGAGAGCTCAGAGCCCCTGCCAGGGCCTGAAGGGGCTCCAGGAGAGCTGCAGAGGGACTGGGGA
>JAWMRF010000016.1:1555484-1569202 GCA_035221435.1 Sphenopsis melanotis | reverse complement strand
TGGTTGTTTTTAATTAATGGCCAATCACAGTCAGCTGGCTCAGACTCTCTGGTCAGTCACAAGATTTTATTATCATTACATTCTTTCCTTCTGATGAAATCCTTTCTTCTATTCTTTTAGTATGGTTCTAATGCATAATTTTCTTTTAATATAATATATATCATAAAATAATAACTCAGCCTTCTGAAACATGGAGTCAAGGTTCTCATCTCTTCCCTCATCCTGGGACCCCTGAGAACACCCCCACATGACTGGGAATGGGGAGCCTGGCTGTTTGTCTGTCCTGACAGACAGAACCCTCCGAGCTGCCAGGAGGAGCTGGGAGGCTCTCCCTGGGAGCAGGGGGCCAAAGGGAAATTGGAATTCTCCTGACCAAGGGCATCCCTTCCATCCCTGCAGCCCCCCAGGGACCTTTCCTGGCAGCTCCTAAAACAAACCCAGCCCAAGGAAGCCCTCAAAGGAAGGAGCAGCTGCTGGAGCCGTTACCAATCCATTCCCCCTTGCGTAACTCCAATCTAAATCATTTTTCCACCAGCCACATTCCCTCTTCTGAGCCTCCATTTAAAGGACCAGCAAGAGATTTGGCTCTTCTTTTTTTTGGTCTAATTGCATCCATCACATTTCACCAGCTCCAAGGCCAGGTTGGATGGGGCTTGGGACAGTGAGAGGTGTCCCTGCCATGGCAGGGGTGGCACTGGATGATCCTTAATGCCCCTGGATGATCCTTAATGCCCCTGCCAACCCAAACCAGCCTGGAATTGTGGGATTCTGTCAGTAAAGTTTGAAAAAAGCTACCAAATAAGCCCCAAATCCACTTGCACTGGATTAAAACAGTTCTTTTTGTTAGCACAGACAGCTGGAATAAATATGG
Source organism: Sphenopsis melanotis (assembly GCA_035221435.1). NCBI lineage: Eukaryota > Metazoa > Chordata > Aves > Passeriformes > Thraupidae > Sphenopsis > Sphenopsis melanotis. The sequence continues at coordinate 1,568,331 of JAWMRF010000016.1, read as the reverse complement.
ACAGCCACAGAAGTTGTGTGGGACAGAAAAAAACTAGTTCTTATTTGAGTGAAATAATAATAATAATGAATTTGATTAGCAGTAGTGTATGAGCAATCCTTTTCCCTCCTCGAGTTCCCTGCCTCATGTAAAAATGATTAAAAGTATGATTTACTGGGCAGTCTGTAGATTTAACTACCATTACCAAATGGCAGCCATGGTTTATGAGCAGTTAAAATGCAAATATTTGTTATCCCATCTCACTGCTGGGTTCAGTTTTGCTGCACAGAGTCATCATTAAGCTGCAGTACAATGTTTGTATATCTTAGTTAGCAAAAACCCCAAAATAACAAAAACCAAACACCAACCCCTCATTTATTCAGCTTTCCTACATTTATATTCATGTTTGAATTTAAAATTCACTTTCCATGAATATTCTTCATTACCTGTCTCCACAAAGGTTCTGCCTGATAAATTAATTGGCTTTGAAGAAAACAAATTCAAAGAAAGAGAAAAAGCAAATTCCACTTTGGGTTTTCCTTTTCCCCACTCCCATCCCCGAGGCCCCTCACCTCTGACAGGGATATTTTATATTTTATACCTTCCAATCTGCCTGGGGATGTGCTGATTTCCTGAGGTGGAGAGGGAAAACATCCTGAGGAGCTGAACACCAGAATAGGGCAATTAAATGATTTTATGTCCTAATTCTGACACAATAACACAACAGTTATCAGCTAACATGATCTTTAAAGCTGCTTGATCCTTAAAGCTGCTTGTAAAGCTTTTATTGAGCAGAATAAATCACCCCACACCCAGCCACTCCTTGTGCAGGCATTGGGAGCATCTGTGGGATCGATCAGCAACAATTTTATCCATAACCCTGAGCAGACATTCCCAATTTTTGGCTTAAAAAAATTTACTCCTTGAAGAGAGTTCAAATATTTCTTGTGAATCAGTGCAAGCTGTACCTCCAAAGGAGCAGGAGAGGATTCCCTGGGAGAGGGGCAGGGTTCCCTGGCAGAGCAGCTCAGCTGCTGCCAGGGCAGGAGGCACAGAGGGCAGGGACACTTCCATGGAATGCCAAAATCTGGCTAATCTCTTCTCATTTGACTCCAAGTATTCCCAGCTTTGGCAGGAATATATTTCAGTCCCAGAACAATGTGTCATGCCAATCCCAGCCAGAAAGGCAAGACATGAAATCCCCCATTCCATCACCTTTGATGTACATGAACTTTATCATTCTGACCTTGGCACACCCTGTGTGTGTAGAAGCATCCACCACAGCAAGCTCAAAGCACAACCCATCCTATCCCACTAGTATGGACTCTTTCCAGGGTAAAAAATTTGCCATCATAAAATGTGCATTCGAAATCCAGAAGGGGGAAAAGGGGAAATGAAAATATTTATCAGGTAACCCACGTGCACAACATTTGCACAATAAACTGCATGCCTTGGTTCCAAAGAGAGCTCGTCTCTCACCTCGAGATCTGAGCTACCCTGCCTTTAAAAGCATCTGCTAGTCTTGCCCTTGGGGGGCAAGAGGATATGGTTCCTTTTCCACTCAGTATTTTCAAAATAATAGGGGCTCCCCACACCACCAGCAAGCTGAGAAAGTGAGATTTTTACAGGGAAACTCCTGGGATGGCAGGAGTGCCCCCCAGGACAGGAAATATTCCTGTCCCAGCACCTGGAGCTGTGTCTGCAGGAGCGCAGTTAAATAAAAACGTTAAACCAGGGAAGGGAAAGGGGCACAGATGTTCCAAAGCACTTCTGGAGGGAACAACACTTGCCAGGGGCTGACAGAAATGGAACAAAAACCCTCTGAGGTCTGAAAGGCAGGGAAAACAAACGGGAGAAGGTTTCCTGTCCCCTGCTCCTCCTGAGAGCTGCCTGGCACAGGGCAGGACGGGGCTGGCATGGGCAGCTGGCAGAGGCTGCAGCTGTGGGAATGTGACCAAACTGTCCTTTGTCCCCTCGGAAAGGAAAGAAGCCCAGAAGTTTCTCTCCTGGATTAGGTGCAAAAGCCACCTCATAGGCCATGGGGGACTTCACTTCAAACTTAAGGATAGCTCTTTGGACAGGAGCCAAAAAGTCCCTCCTGGGCAATTTACGAGAAAAAGAAGTGAACAAAGAAATTAATGGCTTTTGGGAGGTGTTTTACCAGGAGCAAGGACCTCCTACACCGTTTTTCTCTGTTATTTTGCATTTTATTAAACCTTTTTGTTACCAGCACTTCAACAGAAGCCATCCTGCTGATTTTTATGCCTCCAAGGGTAGCTGAGCTATCTTGGGTGTGTTATAGAGCTTAAGAGACCTAGCTCAAAGAGGCTACTATAACACTGGAGCTCTTTGTACCAGGTTAGATTCTCCTTATTTTAGAGAAACCTGGAGAAGGGATTTAACAAACTGAGATGGCCAGGGGTTCTGCAGGCTGGCTCAGCACAGCTCCTGCTGGCGACAGAGAGCCCTGTGCCTCAGGAGGAGACAACAGCAGCTGCAGTGACAATTGTGTGCCTGTTCCTGGCAACACTGGACTAGGAATATGTTGAGGTTCCTGCCAGGAAGGAGCCCCTGTGCCTGAAGCTCAGATCCCTCCTGACAGGTGCCTGTTCCTACGCAGCTGTGACAAACCCTGACAGCCCTTTCAGGGGAATGAAACCTGGGGAAGGAGCAGGTCTCCAAGGAGGCACTTTGCTGAATTCACTTGATGAACTGGTTCTCATTTGGAAGGCAGGATCCTCTGGTTGGATGAAGAGCTTCTTTTGTCTGCTATTTCTGTTTCTTAGCTCCATCATTATGAAAAAAAGGGAGGTTTAGCTATTTTGAGTTGGAGCAAAGCTTGCTTGTAGCAAACAGCTTCTGGGATGAGCACGTGTGTGGTGGGTTAAATGTGGAATCACAGAATATCCACAGCTGGAAGAGACCCCAAGGATCACCAAGTCCAACCCCTGGCTCTGCACAGACACCCCAGCAATCCCACCCTGTGCCTGAGAGTTACCCAGATGTTCCTGGAGCCTTGGCAAGCAGAACTGCATCACATGAGGGCTGTTGCAGACCCCATGGCTCAGCTGGTGTCATTGAGGGCTCCACTTATACCTCCTCCCTTTTTTTCCTCTTGGTATAATGCACTGTGATGGATGGAAATTATTTGTATTTTTAATTCTTTTGGATTGATATAGTGCTAGATATAATGACTGAGTTACTTTTAACTCTTTATTGTTGTAGCAGCACTTTTAAACATGGTACTAGTGACGATGGAGCAGTAAGTGACAAGGGTCAAGTCTTTTATTGTGCTTCCCAAAGGAAAAATAAGAGGAATGAAACATGCCCTTTCATATTAGACTGATGACTGTAGCATCTGAAAGCAGTTGGGACAATCAGAACTGCATTTTTAATTAACAAAAGTAAAAACATGTGCAGAAGCTCAGTGAGCTGCCATCTGCCCAGTGGCTGCTGAACAAAAACAACATCCAGAGAAAAAAATCCCTTATTTTCTGTTCCAAAACAGCTTCCTTGAAAGAGAACTCAAATTCACTATTAGAATTTGTTTGGTCAAAGGTTGGACTTGATGGCCTTGGAGGTTTTTTCCACCTTAAGAATTCTCTGAATTTTCTTATCCTTGATAAAACAGAGCTGTCAGTGTTGAGTGTGGTTCCAAGAATAGCACTCCTTTGATGACATAATGGTTGAATCCTTTGTTCTTTCCACAGGCAGAGAAGTTTGGTGACTCTTTTGTGTTTGAGGGGATGCTGAGTGAGGCAGTGAAGGCTGACATCCACCAAGCAGTGAGTAGCACAGCAGGGGGAAGCTCCCTGAGCAATCCCTGGGCTCTGTTGGCAATCACAGCAGGGAAAACTGAGCTTTGTGTGTCCCCAAAGCCAGGTACAAAAATGGGGATTATGGAGAGGTGTTTGGCCAGGAGTCATGGTCTGAAGTGGGGAGGATTTGCAATCTGTTCTGTCCTTTTTCTTTAAAAAACAATTAAAAGCATCAATTCCTGATGAGCAAAACTTGGTATCAACCCCTTCTTGTCTCTCTTTGCCCTCTACCTGAGAAGTTCAGGCTGAGTCTGTAAGATTCCTTATGTTGTGAATGGCTGGAATTTATGATGTTTCCTCCTCTCTAGAGGATCCTGTGTTCATTTGCTGCTTTTCCAGCTCCCCTCATCCCCCTGGGCACTGCAGTGATCCTGGGACGGGCAGTGCTGACTCCTCTGGAGCTGATTCAGGTTTCCTGTTGAGTGAAAGTGAATATTGATTTAAAAAGAAAGAAATTTCTGTACTAAATCTTCCCTACCCTCTCTTTCCTCTTTTTCTGTTGTGAATGTGTTGCTGAGCCTTCCTCAGGCTTCATTTACCTCCTCCTTAGCAGGTCAGGTCCCCTTTGCAGCTCCTGGCAGATAAGCAGATTGTGTCCTGTCATCTCCTGAATGAGCTGATCTGCTCTGAGCACAGGTTTGGACAAAATCACCTCCTGAGCTCCCCTGCTGTCAGAATTCTCCTCAGCTCTGAAGGGGCGCAGTTTGATTTTTGTTTTCAAGGGGCAGCCTGAGAGGTGGGAGGTTTCAGGAAGCCCTGTGTGAGTGTGTGCTCTGAGGGACTGGCAGAGAACGTGGGATTTGGGTTCCTGCTGCCAGGGAAGGAAGATTACAAGTGCAGTTTGTAATCTTTTAATTCAGGACTAGCATTTGTGCACTGGGAGAGATAAGGCTAAATTGCAGTTCCCACCACCAGCATAACTGATGCTAAATCCATCCATGGATTTGTTCTGCCTTCATAAAAATAATAAAAAATACAAATGAAAAAATGAATGGCTAATCCCATCTTCCCAACAGTCAGTACTGGATAAATTCCTTTTCCTGTGTAGTTCTGTGTTGCAGAAATCCCTAAATCAGTTTCTGTGTTTTAAAACAAACAAACAAACCCCAAGAATGCTGCTGTAAGCTCAGCCTTGGCAATTTTGTAAACACAGAGTGTTGGGAGCCACTTTCCTGAGTGTGTCAGCCAAATTTCCAAGTGTTGGCTGCAGTGCTCACAGGACAAGTGTTATGCCAGAGGCCTGGGATGGAGCCCAAACTGGTCTTTTTTGGCTGCTGCTTTCTGAAGCTTTTCTGGAGCTGTTAAAAGTAAACTTGCTGTTAAAAGTCACCTTCTTCAATCATAACTTCCAGATGAAAAGCAGAAATAAGATATAAATATTGGTGTGTTACTGGCACTGCAAATCCCTCCAGCCAACCAGTGGGAGAAAGGGCTGTGGTTTTCCTTTGCCTCAGTGGCTCAGGAGTGTTTTGACAAGGATTTTCTCCAGGTGAAGCACAGGGATGTGAAATATAAATGTGAATATAGGGGAAGAGCAACAGGAATGTAACTTTTTAAAGCAATATTTCACATGCAGTGAAATAACTGGGGAAAGATGAAAGTGGAGGTACCAAACTAAATAATTTAGAAATGATGAGCTGTGTGTGTCTGTTGGGGGTTTTGCTCTGTTTGGCCACTTTGTGTTCTCCAGTTCTTCAGCAGATTTACCAGAGCCTCAAAGCCACTGGCTGAGGCAGAGCTGGGGCTGGTGGAGGAGTGACCCAGCTGAGCTGCAGGGTGATTGTTGGAGCTCTGGGTGTGCCTTTCCTGGAGGTGAGGTGGGCTCCCAGATAGCCACTGGCAGGAATGTGGGCTGGCCTCAGCTCTGGAAGGGAAGCAGTAAAAAGGGGTGGAGCAGCCAAGGATGGAATTGTTGCAGATTTCTGGGAACTCAGGTTTTAGTTTTGGCCTCCAAGTTTGTGGTGGTCACGTGGCAGAGGGAGGATTTGGTGCTGTGCCAGATGAGGGAGTTACTGATGGAACAGGGGAGGGCTCCTTCAAATGGAAAAGGATTTTATGGGGTGAGGGGGAAGGTCCTTTGAAGCTGAAATTATTAGTGTGGGCTTAAAAAATTGAGAGCTTCACATCTTAAATTCTTCACATACAGCCTGGAGAAGAGCAGGCTCTGGAGAGACCTTGGAGCCCATTCCAGGGCCTAAAGGGGCTCCACAAGAGGTGGAAGAGGACTTTGGAAAGGGACAGGACACAGGGAATGGCTCCCACTGCCAGAGGGCAGGGCTGGATGGGATATTGGCAATGAGGAATTGTTCCCTGTCAGGGTGGGCAGCCCTGGCACAGGTGCCCAGAGCCGCTGTGGCTGCCCCTGGATCCCTGGCAGTGCCCAAGGCCAGGCTGGACACTGGGGCTGGAGCACCTGGGACAGTGGGAGGTGTCCTTGCCCATGGCAGGGTGGCACTGGGTGGGATTTAAGGTCCTTTCCAACCCAAACCATTCCATGATTTTATGGCTGGGTTTGGGAGGAGGTGGCATTGTCTCTGTGTGGGGCTGTGGGTGACTGCAGGGAGTCACAGCAGTGACAAAGAGTGACATCCTCCCTCCCACGCCCCCAGGGACCACAGGGACCCGCCACAAACCCCTGCTGCCACCCTCTCCCTTGCTTCCCTTCTTTAAGAGTAATTTAAAGTAACTCGTTAAGAGTCTCCTATAAATAACTCTGCTAAAAAAAACTAATCTAGTTTCTGCATTCTGGGTCACCGAAGCCAAGTTTAACACGCAAATGTTCCCATTCCCAACTCCACAGCAAGGAGACCTTTTAAGGCACTGTGGCTGAAATGGGGAGCACCAATCCCATGGATCAGGAACTTCCACACAGGGCCTGGGAGATGTGGCAGCAGCCAGCTGCCCTCTGGAACCTGCAATCCCAACCCTCTGGGTAAGGAGGGCCAGGGGAGAACCAGCAACCCTTAACTGGAATATTGAAACACTGCATCGGGTTAGGAGCTGATTTTGGGGCAGGATTTTGTGTGAGGAATACCCTTGAGGTCACCCACGAGAATCAAAACATCTCTGGGTTATCCACTCTGTCTCCAGCGCAAATCCAAAACGTAATTCCAGCCTGTCCCTGCACTGGGAGGAAATGAACTCTACCCCAAGAGCAGCACAGAGGGTTAAAAATGAAAGGTTGTGCTGGGTGGTGATGCCAGGGCCCGAGGTGGGCATGGCACAGACACCTGGGGAGTGGGCACAGCTCAGGGGGAATCCCCCTTCGAGATTCCCCACGGCCTGAATTGTTGGGAATTCCTAAGGGATGAAAGGGAGAAGGGAACATCCGCAGCCCTGAGCTCCTGGGACTGCTGAGCTGCTCCTCCCGGGGGGACCTGGCAAAGGGAGGAAGGGGAGGAAGGGGAGGGGTCTCCTGTGCCAGGTCTGACTCCTCATCCCCTCCTGGGCAGCAGCAGCGAGCGGGGAGGGGCATCCCGGCAGTCCCACCCCATCAGATGGGACAAACACCGGGAACAGGGCACGGGCTGAGAGCTTTCAGTGTCCTGGGGCCATCCCCTCCTCTCCCTGCGGGGTGGGAACCACAGACTCACGGACAGGAACTTCAAACTCATCTTGTCCCTGTCCCAGGCTGCTCCAAGTCCTGTCCAGCCTGCCCTTGGACACTTCCAGGATTCCAGGGGCAGCCACAGCTGCTCTGGGAGTTCCATCCCAGCCCTTTCCAAAGGGAGGAATTCCTTCCCAGGCTCCCTGTGGCAGTGGGAAGCCATTCCCCCTTGCTCTGCCCTGGTTAAAAATCCCTCTCTTTTTTGTAGGAGACTTTCAAATCCTACAGTTTTTCTGTAGGAGACTCCGACCCCCAGGCAGGGCTTTGGAGGATAAAGGGGCCAGGATACACAGGGAATATCACAGGGTTTATTTGGGATTAACCTTTCCCTTGAGGTGTCTCCTCCAGGTGCTCAGCCCGGATTATCCCAATTTTCTGTCCTGACCCCCAGGAGCAGCTGAATCCCTCCCTGCTCCCAGCTGATCCCTGCTTCCCTCCCAGGCTGCCTGGTGGCTGAAACTCCAGAAAATCAGGAACTGCAAAGTGCAGTTTTAAAAATAATCCCAGCAAATGGCAGGAAGGAGCAAAATCCTGGAGATGAATGACACGGGGAAGAGGTTTCACCACAAGGTTGGGAGGGGGTGGCATTTGACACAGTTTGTGCGGTGCAATTCTTTATTTGGGGCTGGTTTCACGTCACCACCAGCCTCACAAGGGATTTTTTTGCTGAGCAAAGGAGGAGCTGCCTCGCTGCTCCCAGGCTGGGGACAGTTTGATTTATGGGATCTTCACCGGGGAAGTTTCTTCCCTTCATCACCACGAGGGCACTGATAACGCTTTGTGGAGGACAAGAGCGCTTCCCTCTCCCTGAATTTCCCAGTGTGACATCTGGAATGGCATGAAATGAGTGGCAGGCGCTTCCCAATCCAAATTTTCCCATTTTAGTGGGCTAAAGCTGCTTCAGCCTTCATTCAGGTCATGCTTGAAGGTGCCAGTCCTTGCAAATCCCTCCCTGCTGCCCTGTCCTCAGACACATTTGTTTTCTTACAAGGTTTAACACATCACACATGTAATTTTTCCAAGTTTCCCTTTTTTTTTTTCCCAACTGCAGACAGATCCAATCATTTTTAACCTCATAGTAAACCCTCCTCACTTCTACTTAAACACAGGGAACATATTTCTGCTCGACCTGCACAGGAAGGAGGCAGCTCTTGCTATTCCAAGCACAAATGGCATTTCTCCTTTCCACAAACCCTTTTCCAACACCATGGAAAACCTGGGATTTGTAGGAATTTTCAAGGGTGTGAACACAAACCCTTGGAGATGAAAGAATCTGGTTCACAGCTCTTTTATCCAGTGCAAAGGAGGTTTAATGCAGACAAGGCTTGTGGGGTTGATTCTGAGGCTGAAATATATCACAAAAATCAGATTTTTATTCTTTTCCTGGTGTTGGTTTCAAAGGCTGTTTGCTGATTATCACAAGCTTTAAATTGATTCAATTTTTCTATTTTGGCACTGCTGTAACCCCATTCTAAAATGGGTTTCTTGTGTTCTCTCCTGCTAAATTGCAGAAGTTTTTGGGTCAGAGAAGAAGGAAAGCAGGGAAGTCTCAATCACCCTTAAAACACCATAAATCCCTAAATAGGGGAACATTTCTGCCAGCTGGGTCTTTATCCCAACACCCTCATATCCACCCAGAGCTCCCAATTTGTGTTTTTATTTTAAAAACTGGGTTTGGGGTTTTTTTCCCTTGAAGTGACTCCCACAGAGAGCTGAGCACTGTCCCTGCCCAGGTGGGATTTGCCAGGGAAATGATGCTGGGATAAAAACATCCCTGGGATAAAGCAGGAAAGGGAAGTTTCCTGTGAACACAAAGAGTTTCCCTTTCCTGAAAGGAAAAGGGCTGCACTGAGAGCAGGGCACGTTTCCTTTTCCTGCTGCAAGCCCTCTGTGAGCATTCCTGGGGTTTGTTCATTCCATGGGCAGGAAAAAAGCTGCCAGAGCTCAGCTGGGATAGGGGAAGGTGCCCCTGACCAGGGGATTGGAACTGGATGAGCTTTAAGGTCCTTTCCAACCCAAACCATTCTGGAATTTGATTTGATAATTCTGGGATAAATATTCTGGCAGAGTGGAATATTCTACAGCTTATCCATGCAGAAAAGTTGTCTCCTCTCCAGAAATCCCAATAACATCCTGCAGGCCCCCATTATCCCAATCCCTGCCTTTGGGATCATGGATTACACTGGAATGCCCAATCCCTGCATTTGAGAGCAGGAGCACTGGGATGCCCAATCTTTGCTTTTAGGATCAGGAGCACTGGGATGCCAATCCCTGCTTTATCAGGGGCACTGGGATGCCAATTCCTGCCTTTGGGGTCATGGATTACACTGGGATGCTGCCCTGCCCCAGGTTTTCCAGCCCTGTGCATCCCTGAGATTCCAGCACCAAACCAAACCCCACCCCTGAAATGCCAAATTAAGGCTAATTAATGTAAAATTAGTCATGGTGGGGACTCACCTGCAGCTCCTTGTGGGGCAAGGACAGGATCCACGGGGCTGCATTCCCCTCTGGAATGCTGCATCCTCCCTCAGGAAGCTGCAGGGCACGGGGGGCCATGGCACAGCATTCCTGGCCTTGTGAGCATCGTTCTCCTACTGTTTGGATTTGCAGGTTTAACTCTTTAAATTTAGCAAATTAAATTTAGCCAATTAATCCTTTGCTTAATTTAGAGGGGGAGGGAAATCACACAGGACTTTGAGTGATGGCACTGCCACCAAAGCCCCTCTGGTGGCACAGGAGGGGACAGAGGTGCAGGAGAGGGACAAGGGCAGCATCCCACAATAATCCCTTTTAGGCCAGGCTCAGCATTTTGGGCTGTGGCAGATCCTGTTCTCCAAACTGGGATTTGATGTTTGCTGGGATGGCTCCACCCCTGCCGGGGCTTCCCTTGCTCCCAGAAGTTTTCCCCACATCCTAAAACACCCCCAAAACCCTCGTTGTCTCTTTTCCTTTGGAAAACCTGGAGGATGAAAGAGCTGCTCCTGCCCGGACTGGTTTTCCTCTAAATTATTTGCTCTGTGATGAATCCTAAAATCATGGAATGGGTTGGAAAGGACCTTAAAGCTCATCCCATTCCCTATCCATGGGCAGGGACACTTTCCCCGATCCCAGAGTGCTCCCAGCCCTGTCCAAGCTGTGCTGAAACAATCCCAGGGATGGAGCTGCTTCCCCTGGGCTGAAACAATCCCAGGGATGGAGCTGCTTCCCCTGTGCTGAAACAATCCCGGGGATGGAGCTGCTTCCCCTGGGCTGAAACAATCCCGGGGATGGAGCTGCTTCCCCTGTGCTGAAACAATCCCGGGGATGGAGCTGCTTCCCCTGTGCTGAAACAATCCCGGGGATGGAGCTGCTTCCCCTGTGTCTGTCCCGGCCCGGAAGCTCAGGAGGGCCAGGAAAATCCTTGGAGTAAACAAAAGGAATCTCCTTATCTGTCCTGGAATGCCTTGCAATCGTCAGGGCCAGGGGGGAAAAAAAAATTTGCCCTTTAATGAAGTGCAGTGGAAGGCACGTGGGTAAGGAATGCGAGCAGGGAAATAGCTGGAATATTTCAAATGCATGAATCCACAGAGCCCTGCTGAATCTTAATATTTATGTTGCCTCCTCTAAATGCATTAACTCCCGAATCCCAGCGTGTGCACAAAAGCTTTGCAGCATTTCTCCCCCAAAATTCCTCCTGATCCTTTGGGCAGAGAAGAATCAGCCCCTAAAGGAAGTCTCAGCTTAATTAAGGAGTGTGTTAATCACCTTGGGGGCCTCCGGTTGTCACTGGGAGGGGCTGGAGTCCAACAGGAGCGGGGAGGAGCGAGCTCAGCTCCAGGAGAATGCGGGAGGATTCATCCCACCTGCCCGAAGCTGGCAATGTTTGCAGCAAAAACCAAAATTCAGGAATTTCTCCCGAGTTTTTGTTGCATCCTGGACGGTCCAGCTCGCTGCCTGACTTAGGGCTGAGGATTGTACATTTTCTGGGACTGCAAATATTTTACAGTGAATCATTTTTTGTCCGAGTCAGCTGAAGGAGAGGCACAGAAAACGGTTTGGAAAAATAAAGTTTGGCTCTTCCTGCCGCAATCCGCCGTGTCACGGTCCCCAGGACGCCCCTCCGTGCCAGCCCCGTCCGAGCCCGGCTCAGGGGTTGGGCCAGGTTACAGATAATTAATCCCAGCCTAAAGCAGCCAAAGCCTGGAGCGAACCAGGAGAGGGGAAGGTGCAATTCCGGCTGCAACAGGAATTCCTGCTTCAAAGGGGGGATCAAACCCCTCAATCCGCTCCATTCCCAGGGAATTTTGAGCCAACAGCTGCTGCCGATTCTCGGCTCTAGCCAGGGACAACTGGACAATTCTCTGTTTCTGCCCCTCCAGCTCCCGCTCCCATCGGGGTGTGGTTCAGCTTTGCTTTTCCCTGGAGGCTCCTGAGATCCTCAATCAGCCCTCCCAAGGAGCCATCGGACCAGCACAGCTCAATAACCAGGCTCAGAGCAAACTCTTCTGGGTTTAACTTTTGGGTTTTATTCTAAATCCCAGGGCCAGGCCCAAACTCCCTGTGCTGCCTTCTCCTCCCCGGTTTTCCTCTCCTTTCTTTGCCAGAGGTGGTTTAGGGTGTGTGGGATGGTCCCTGGGATGCTCACAGCATCCCCTGGATGTGTGTGTGTGTTTCCTTGGCTCCCCTCCTGCTTTGGGGGATGAAAAGGTTGGATTTGATGGGCTGGGAGGACTTTTCCAACCTAAATTCTTCTGGGATTGCTTTTTGTTAATGATTCTGGGATTCCTCTTTCTTTCACGATTCTGGGATTCCTTTTTTGTTAATGATTCTGGGATTCCCTTTTCCTTAATGATTCTGGGATTCCTTTTTTGTTAATGATTCTGGGATTGCTTTTTGTTAATGATTCTGTGATTCCTCTTTCTTTCACGATTCTGGGATTCCTTTTTTGTTAATGATTCTGGGATTCTTTTTTGTTAATGATTCTGGGATTCCTTTTCCTCAGTGATTCTGGGATTCCAAGAGCTGGTTTTGGGAAGGTACCACTGAGATCCCTTACCCATTTCTGGTGGCCTCCTCGAGCATCTCCTGGCAGTTATCCCCCAAACCTGGGCTGCTGCACCTGTGGGGCAGCCCCAAAGTCACAGAATCATGCAATTATTTAGGTTGGAAAAGATCTCCAAGATCATCCAACCTGGGCCTGATCCCGTCCTTGTCCCCAGCCCAAAGCTCTGAGTGCCACATCCAGGAATTCCTTGGACACCTCCAGGGCTGGGGACTCCAAACCTCCCTGGGCAGCCCCTTCCAGTGTTCAATAACCTTTCCATGGGGAAATTCCTGCTGGTGTCCACCCTGAGCTCCCCTGGCCCAGCCTGAGGCCGTTCCCTCTGCTCCTGTCCCTGTTCCCTGGGATAAGATCCCAAATCCCCCCGGCTGTCCCCTCCTGTCAGGAGCTGTGCAGAGCCAC
>JAWMRF010000016.1:1527919-1555384 GCA_035221435.1 Sphenopsis melanotis | reverse complement strand
ACTCGGGCAGTGGTTTTTTTTTTTGGGTTGTTTTTTTTGTTGTTTTTTTTTTTTTTTTTTTTTTGTACTATTGCATTTGTATTTATAATTTTCCTAGCAAAGAACTGTTATTCCTATTCCCATATCTTTGCCTAGGAGCCCCTTAATTTCAAAATTATAATAATTCAGAGGGAGGGGGTTTACATTTTCCATTTCAGGGGAAGCTCCTGCCTTCCTTAGCAGACACCTGGTTTTTCAAACCAAAACACATTAGCACAGGAAATATTTCCTTGCCACCTCTGCACGCTGCAATCCTGAATGCATCCCATCAGTTCTGCCCTCTGCCCTTCATAACCAGAACCACTTTGGAGGGAAAATGGAGATATCCCATCCCTTGGGGAGCCTAATCCCTTCCCACACATCTTTCCAAGCAAGAAAAACAAAGTTTGCCTGACTTTCAGAACTTCCCCTCAGCACAAAAGCCTTTTCCAAGGGTTTTAATTGAAGCCAAGCACCTATTTGGGTTACGATGTCCTATATTTAACTTGAATGGAATAATTTCTTTTGTTGTATTTAACCTTTGATCAGATGCCTACCTTTGAACTCTGGATATCGATCCCCTCCTTGTTATCCTTGTCCCACTTCTTCTGGAGCTCTTGCATAACCTCAGAAATCAAAAAAAAATTCCCCCCTTGCTGAAATAACTTTTTTTTTTTTTTTTTTTTTTTTTTGTTCACAGGGATGGCTTCACTTTGTTCTTTTGTTTTTTAATGTAAGCACCACAGAGATCTGGAATACAATCATGAAGATGTTTGTACAGTTTTAAATCAAATTCAGCACTGGGGGAATGTGTGGTTGCACAAACAATAAGAATTAAAGATAAACTAAACATCAGGATAAATTTAAAAACTATCATTAAAAATCTTGCCATGGTCTCAATTTTCCTTTTTTAGTATGACTTAAAATGTTCTAAATCATGTAATTACCTCGTTCCAAGTGCTTGCATGAGATGATTTGTTGCTTCAGAGTGATGCAGGTAAAAATCTTCCTTAGTGATATTTGTTTCTAAATGAATTCCAAAGAGAGAAGTGAATTTCTGCACTCAGGGTGCACTGATAAACAAAATCTCACCAATCCTCTTGTCCCCAAATAATTTCAAAGTACCCAGACCTAAGTGATTTATAAATCCTGTGCCACTCTCAGGCTTGGGGCACATCCCAAAGTGTTGTTTTCCTTTTTTTCCTTTTTCTTTGGAAATATCCTTTCATCCCACATCCCACCCCACTTCTTTCACTGTCACATCCCAGATGGAAAGTGAACATCGTCTTACCTGGGGACACAGAGAAATAAAACTGGTTTTAGCAAGACCAGCAAAAAGCAAACCCTACACTGAGCAGGAGCAGCACCTCTGCATTTCCTCAGCATTCCTTGGAGCTGGATTTTCCCAGAATTTATGTCAGGCAGGTCACCCCTGAAACCTCTGGAATTACACAGATAAACGTACCAGGAGAGAGAATTTCCATTTCTTTTCCAGCAAGAGATTATCCTGACTGTTTCTCTGAGTTTGCTGTGTCTCCTCTGTACCCCAAAAACTTAATTCAGCCCAACATTCCCATTCCTGGACATCACTCCAGCCCTTCTTGTGCTGACTTTCCCAAAACTGAAATTTTGGCTATTTCTCCACCCTTTTCTCTGCTTTCCTGCCATTCTAGAAATGAGTGTTGGCATCAGTGTCCCATCCACCAAAGCCTTTCTGAGTCCCTTCCAACTTCAGAAATTCCATGATTTAAATACCCAGGACCTAGAAAATAGAACCACTCATTAATATCTTATGAATAATTTTGGGTCAGGCTTTTTGCCTCTTACAATGCATTTTAATGCACTTCTTATTGAGTCTTCCATTAGAGCTCTGCAGATTTCCCTTTTATTCACTATTTCCTCACAAGGGAATAACAAAAGCTGGAATTCTCCACGTCCTGTGAGATAACTCCTGTGAGATTTTTGTATTTATTGCTTCTAGATGTCAGACAGGGAATTCACTTCCCACCGTGCCATAAAGCAGATTTATAGAATACAAATGCATATATGGGTCAAAATTAAATACATTCTTTTCCTTAAATAAAGGGGGAGCAAAACTAAAGGAAGCTTTTAAAATAATGACAACGCAGTGAAAATGTCCAATTTCAGGTTATATATATCCAACATTCAAATTCCATACTGAGGAATAAATCAGAACTTTATTTTTTTGTTGTTCTGGTGTAGAAAAAGCACCTGAGGCAGGAAATATTTTCAGCTGAGTGTGAGTGGCCCTCACACTCATCTATAGCATCAACCTATAAAGGATGTGTTTGTTATAAATATTTACATGTGCAGACATAAATTTCCATATCCTGCAGAAATGATTATGTCAAAGGAAAATATTTAGGCACTAGACAAAAAAATCCCACTTTTGATTTTTCTTTCCTCTTTCTTTTCTCTCATTTCTTTTCTTTGTAAATGAAAGAAAAAATATAATGCATATTATATAAAATGTAATATATTTTAATATTCATGCATCTTTCAAGGATAGAATCTTCATGCTACGAGTCTCTGTAAAAAGTCACCACTTTCAGAGATTGTTTTTATTCAGACTTGGTTTTTATTCAGACTTTGGAGTTTTTTTATTTATATTTATGTTTCATCTCCATGCCCTGTAGTCACATATGTTCACTTGTGTAGGATGGATATAAGCAGTCTGCTTCCTTAATTTTTTTGAGATAACTTTAAGTAATAAAGAAAATCCCTCATTAAATTAGCATATAAGATCACATATAAAATAAAATAAAATAAAATAAAATAAAATAAAATAAAATAAAATAAAATAAAATAAAGTAGCACACATGCAGTAGCAAGGTTAAAACACTATATTCTGAATATCTGGGAAATTACCTTCAAGAATGAGGACAAAATAAATATTTATTTTCCTGCAGCCTGATTTTTTTTATAATTTTAAATGCATTTTTGATTTTTTTTGTAATATAAAAAAACCCTGAAAGCCCTCATTTTTTTTCAGTATCCTGTAAAAGTAAAAACAGCAGCTGTGGACTTATTACAAAACAAGTATGAGAAGATCTTACAGATGTTCTTAGTGCAAAATGAGTATGGGAGCATCTTGAGGTGCTCACTGAGGTAGCACTGAGTATCTGCAGAACTGCAAACCTGATTGTTCTGCAGCAAAGCCACAGAATTTTCCAACCAAACAGAATCAAGAAATGTTTTACAGGGAGAGAAAAAGCAACGTGAGTCCTTCAGTGCCTCTCCTGCAAGGATCACACTCCTCTTCTTATTTACTTTACTTTTATAATATTTATACCTAATAAATATTTAATTTGAGCAGGACCCATGGAACACAATGAGCTCAGAGCACAAAGTGACCCAGAGGTTTCACCTGTAGGGACAATTACAGCTTTATTGCCACCCTACTGGAAGAGCAGGGGCAGGAAAATGTGGAATTCTAGATTTGGTAATGTTGGAAAAGACTTTTAAAATCATCAGGTCCAAGCACAACCCAGCACCACCACCACGCTCCCACTGAACCCTGACCCTGAGTGCCACATCCACAGATCTTCTGAACAGCTCCAGGGATGGGGACAGAAAAATTCCAGGGATGGGGACTGGACAACTCCAGGGATGGGGACTGGACAATTCCAGGGATGGGACTGGACAACTCCAGGGATTGGGAGTGGACAGTTCCAGGGATTAGGACTCAACAGTTCCAGGGATGGGACTGGACAATTGCAGGAATGGGAACTGGACAGCTCCAGGGATGGGAACTGGACAACTCCAGGGATGGCATCTCCACCACTGCCCTTCCAATGCTGTACAACCCTTCCCATGAAGGAATTTTCCCAAATATCCAATCTAAACCTCCCCTGGCCCAGCCTGAGGCCGTTTCCTCTCCTCCTGTCCCTGTTCCCTGGGATAAGATCCCAAATCCCCCCGGCTGTCCCCTCCTGTCAGGAGCTGTGCAGAGCCACAAGGTCCCCCCTGATCCCCCTTTGCTCCAGGCTGAGCCCTTCCCAGCTGCTCCTCCCAGGATTTGCTCTCTGAGGAAGCCAGAGGAGCAGCACAGGAGCAGAGAGGCAGCAAAGGGTGGCAGAAGTGCAGCTGCACAGGCACAGATTCCTTTCAGGCACTGCAGAACTGCTCTCCAAAAGAGCTGAGTGTGGAACAGCCACCTGGGAGGGGGGAATTGCTGTGGGAAGCTTTCCCTCCCCCTCCCTTGGGATGCAGCCTGCACACAGGGAAAGGCTGGGAAAGCCATCCCTGTTACCACCCCAAACACTCTGCACCATCCAAAGGCACTTTCCTGGCTTTTCCCTGCTTGATTTTCATAAATACACGGATGGTCAGAGATTCCTCATCAGGAACGTGGCCACCCAGCCCAGGGAACTATTTTTATACTCATTTATATT
Source organism: Sphenopsis melanotis (assembly GCA_035221435.1). Classification (NCBI taxonomy): domain Eukaryota; kingdom Metazoa; phylum Chordata; class Aves; order Passeriformes; family Thraupidae; genus Sphenopsis; species Sphenopsis melanotis. The sequence continues at coordinate 1,550,951 of JAWMRF010000016.1, read as the reverse complement.
CAAAAAAAGAAATACAACTTCAGAAAAACCCCAAACTCCTTTATGACGCGCAAATCCAGGGAAAATAAAATCTGTGACTGCAGCAAATGGAGCAGCGAGGAACGAGCTCTGCTCCCTGATGAGGAATTGTGCTTCACCCACAACAGATGCAGCTCTTGATATTTGTTTTCTGCATAAATCTACATTTTAGGCTGAAAGCAACTGCTCGGGCTTTGTCTTGCTCTGTTCCATCCCTCACTGCTCTTTTCAGCTCAGTGCCTCACACAAACAGCTCCGGTTTGGGCTTTTCCAGCCCCAAATCCCAACTTTGCTGCAGGCCTGGTGGAGTTCAGATGTTCCTTTTCCCATAATTGTCAGTTCCTGCCAGCAGGGATGGTCCAGCCCCAGTGATGGGCAGAGCCCTCTGGGCATACAGCACCCAGGGGAACAGGGAGGGAACAGCTGGAGTGGGTGCTGTGCCTGCAGGTGGGAGCTGGGGATGGGAATGGCTGTGGGACATGGAATTGTATCAGGACATGGGAATTGCTGTGGGGCATGGGAATTGTATCAGGACATGGGAATGGCTGTGGGACATGGGAATTGTATCAGGACATGGGAATGGCTGTGGGACATGGGAATGGCTGCAGGACATGGGGCTTGTGCTGCAACTTCAGAGAATCCAGGAATGGTTTGGGTTGGAGGGACCTTAAATCCCATCCAGTGCCACCCCTGATCCCACATTACGTGGAAGGAAAAACCCAAAGCCAACTCCCCAAACCAACACCGACTACATAATAAATATATGAGATATAAAGTCACTTCCAGCCCCAACACTCCATGATTCTTCCTATGACTCCATGATTTAGAGCTCATATTGCAGCCAGGGCTTTGGGAATGGCCTCGTGCTGCTGGATTTCCCCCTGCAATGGGAAGCTGGGAGAACAAAAAGAGGAAAATCCTCTTAGCAGGGCTGATGTGGCTGTGTCAGGCTCCAATTAACACCAGAGGGTTTGTTATTAATTATAGGAATGAGGGAAAATGAGGGATGATAGAGAAAGGAGATGGCCTCAAATAACTGCCAGGGAGGGGAGAAGGAATTCCTGGGAAGCAGCACTGGGTCAGGGATGGAGGATGGAGCCCTCTGGCCACCCCAGTGTTCAAAACAAATTCCCAGACACCTCCCAGGCCTGGGACACTCCTGAAATCCCAAAGCTGCTTTTCCCAGGAGCCAGAAGATCTGGGAATATCCAAGGTGTTGCCTTTCTCCTGAGAGGGTGCTGGAGTTTAACTTTGCTCTGCCCCCCAAACCAAATCCCTCCCCATCCAGAGTGCCCAACCCTCCACAAAACCCAGCCCAAGCAGGGATTTTAAATCCAGCCAAGAGGAGTCTGAAACCCAGGGAATTTCAGGAAATGATCCAAACACACCTTGTCCAAAGCTTTGAGGAACAGACCCAGAGAACTGGGGGGGTTTATGGGGTGGACACCCCTTTCCCAGGCTCTGTGTCCCCAGTTCCCATCCCTAAGGATGGATTGTGGCAGTGAAGGGCAGCACATCCATGGAGCAGCTGCTTCCCTCCCAGGGGTGGGAATCCAGGGCTGGATCAGCCCCTGGCACCAGGGATCATCCCAAGGGATCCAGGGAGGGATCCCGGATCCAGGGGTGCTGCAGAGGGGCTGCACATCCCAGCAGATCCCAGGATTCCTGGACACAATTCCTGCCTGTCTCTCCCTGCCCCCAGCACATCCATCCCTGGGCTGAAGATGCTGAGTCACAATCCCAAATTCCCAGGAAATCCACAGCTCAACATCCCAAATTCCCAGGAAATCCACAGCTCTGCTGGCAGAGTCTCACAGTTTAAAACCCTCCTGGAATAATTCCCTATAAAATCCCCAGTCCCACAAACTCCCTTTAGGTCACTCCAAGGAATTTGTCCCCTGTCCTTGATGCCCTTTTTGAGAAACAAAAACATAAAATTCATCAAATAAATCAAATTAGGGTTAAAAATAATGACCTAAGATCCATTAGGATCCCTCCCAAGGATCCAAGATTTGCTGGTGGAGTTGCTGCTCCTGCAGAAGAATAAAATCCATGGATATTTTTGGCTGCTGAGCTCAGAATGGAGCATGGGGTGCATTTTTGGGAGAACAAGCCAAGACATTTTGTACTATTATTATTATTGTTATTATCATTATTGTTATTGCTATTGTTGTTATTATTATTACTATTTGGGGAATAGTAAATGCTATTGTAAGCTAAATGCTAAGTATCCCTTAATAACAATAAATGTATTAAATAAATAAATAAATAAAGCCCAAGTAAATAAATAAATGTCTAAATAAATACCTAAACAAATAAACATTTTAATAAATAAATAAATGTCTTTAAAAACAAACGAATGTCCAAATAAATAAATGTTTTAATAAGCAATGTATTTGTGAGCTGCTGAGCTGGGTCCAGGCTGAGCTGGGCTCTGGAATGGGAAACCCTGGAGTTCTTCCCTATCCTTCAGCTCCTTCCCCGGTGCCTATAAAGTCCTCGCCCTTCCAGCGAGGCCCAGGAGGGTTTTTTGGGAATTATTTAAAGGATCTGTCCCCAGACTGTGCCTCTCAGGGGGGACAGAGGTGCAAAGGAGCAGCAGAGCAGAGCTCGGGCTGCGGGCAGCCGATTTCAGGGTACTCACATTCATCTTCCACTGCCGGCTCCTTTCAGGGCATTTTGGGGCAATCCCGGGGGTTGGGATGTCGGGATCCCGAGCCCCGCTACGGCTGTGCTCCCCCCTTCCCCTTCCCGCTGCCCATTCCTCCGGGATTCGCCCGTGGAGTTGAAAAATCCACTTCGAATTCCTCCGGCATCCGCGATTCCAGCGGAGCTCTGCGTCCCGCCGGCGGAGCCGCTTCCAAAAGGATCTCCCAAAATCCAGACGGCTCCTGGAGCCGCCGTGACCCCCAGGATGGAGGGAGATCTCTTCCCGAGGAAAGCGGGATGCTGCTCTCTCCAAAAATCCTCCCCTTCACAAGGCTCGACCTTGCCGGGGAAATCCTGTCTGCCTTGAATTATTCATCCTCTTCCCGTGCTGCTCCAGCAGACAATTCCAAGCATTAATATGCCATGACTTTTTATCCTTTTGGGGTTGTTTTCCCCCCTGCTTCCAAACTCACGCCATCCTGGAGGTGTTCAGCAGCATTCCTGGGATTTCCCAGATCAAACCAGCGTCTCCAGCCCCTGGCTCGCCCTTCCCGGTGGGAATGAGCCCAGGAACAGCTCGGGGAACAGGGATAGCAGGGCTGGATCCAGCTGGAGCTCCTGCTCCTGGCAGCACTTCCCTGCTTGCCTGGGCATGGAATGCAGGGGAGGCATCCAGCAATGCAAGGAAAAACCCGGAGCAAGGAAAATCCGTTCTCGGAATTCCAGGAAAAACTGTGAGATTATCCTTTTTAAGGAATGCTGGCAGCAAATCCTGCTGGTGTTGAGGTGGTGGCCAGGCCGGGCTCTGCTCCCCGTGGAGCCTGCTGGCTGCATCCCTGTGGCTCCCACCGGGATTTGTCCCTGGAATTTCGCTCCTTGTGGCAATCCCAGACCTGCTCCAAGGTCTGGAAAGGGACTAAAGTGCCCAGAGGATCCTTCTTCCTTCCTCATGGAGACTAGTTGGAATCTGGGGTGCCTGAAGCTGCTCCACCGTGACAAAACCCCAAAATCTGCTCGTTCCCATGGAAAACCCCTTTCCATTGGAAGTGGGATGAGCAGTTAGCTCATCACAAACACTTGCCCCTGGAAGGGCTGGAAAAGTTGGAATTCCTGCCCTGTTGGCTGAATAAGTGACATTCCAGCAGCAGGGAACTCCAGCCAATGAATCCCCAGCCTCAATTCCTCGTGTTTGTTATCCTCTGGATTATTTCCCATATTTAAGGTGGGCTTGTTGCTACCCTGGGCTGTGTCTGAGAGGGGAAGGGTGAAGGGTATCCTGAGCTATCCCAGCATGGAATTCCCAAGCTTCTGCTGCTACAGTTTATCCAAAATAGGAACAGACAGATTCCAACAAAATCCCCCTTTTCACGGAATTTGGAAAGAAGGGAATATTGGAAATTTTTTTCCCTGTGGACGAGAACATGAAGCTGCACTTTGGGATGGGCTGTCCTTGGTTGGAGCAGGAGCCAGCTCTAGGATTGGGAACTCTCAGAATTTAGTGGGATTCAAAAATACCTGATTTCACCTGGGGGAAAAAAAATAATAAATCCCTAAATCCAGCATTGCTGGGAGCTGCATCCTGATCCACCTGGAGGGTGCCACGTTCCACTGTGGGAACTGCGAGGAGCTCTTTTAAAAACAGCACCAAAATTAACCTGAACGAGGCAAACATCGCATCTGAGAACCATTTATTGGTAACGAAATAAAACCAAAATAAAAAGGAGTTACCCTACTAAAGGGGGATAGAAAAGGCAGAGCAAGGAGGAAGAAGATGGGAAGGAGAGAGAGAGAGAGGAGACAGAGTGAAAAGTGGGCGCTAAAAAACCAAAATAAAAAGGAGTTACCCAAATAAAGAGGGGTAGTAAAGACAGAGCGAGGGGAGAAAGATTGGAGGGAAAGAGAGAGGAGGCAGAGGGAAAGCAGGGCGTTAAAAAAACCAAATATAAAGAACTTACCCTACTAAAGAGGGGTAGAAGAGGCAGAGCAAAGGGGAGGAAGATGGGAGGAAGAGAGAGGAGACAGAGGGAAAACAGGGCGTTAAAAACCAAAATAAAAAGAATTTACGCTACTAAAGAGGGGTAGAAAAGGCAGAGCAAAGGGGAGGATGATGGGAGAGGGAGAGAGAGGAGGCAGAGGGAAAAGCGCGATAGCAGCGGCGGGCCGGGGCTGCGCTCGCTGCCGGCCCGGGATGGCTCCTGAGGCGGCGGACACGGGTGAGGGGACACTCGAGGGACACGGGAGGGACAGCGGCCAGCACAGGGTGTGGGCAGTGCTCTGGATGGGGGACGGGCAGGGCTGGACCCTGGGGGCTCGGGCAGGGAGCGGGGACGAAGCAGGAGGGACAAGGGGAGGGAGGACAGAAGTGAGGGAGAGCGGGGACAGCCTGAGGGAGAGCCAGGACAGCCGTGAGGGAGAAACAGAACAGACAGCCGTGAGGGAGAGCCGGGACAACCATGAGGGAGAGCGGTGTCGGCCGTGAGGGAGAGCCGGGACGGCCGTGAGGGAGAGCCGGGACAGCCATGAGGGAGAGAGGGGTTAGCCTGAGGGAGAGCGGGGACAGCCATGAGGGAGAGCGGGGACAGCCATGAGGGAGAGCGGGGACAGCCGTGAGGAACGAAGAGCTGAAAGGCAGGCCGGGCAAAAAGGACGAAACACGGGCCGGGGCCTGGGTAAAAGGGACAAAACACAGGCCGGGGCAAAAGGGATAAAAACACGGGCTGGGCCTGGGGTGAAAGGGACAAAACGGGCCGGGGCCAGGGCACAAGGGTCAAAACACGGGCTGGGCCTGGGGTGAATGGGACAAAACCAGAAAATAAAAGGAAATTTGCTCCTCACAAGGGGATTAAAGGGGGCTGTGGGAGCAGGACCTTGTGTTCTGTCCATAGAAATCTGCGTCTCTTCTTTCAGATCTTCGCCCCTTTAGCCAGACCCGTTTGTCCCCGACTCCCTCAGAATTAATTAATTAATTAATGACCTGTTCATGATGTGCTACAACTCCAGGCATGGACAGTTCCTTGGGTCCCTTAATCCCCCCTTTCCAATACGGGATTAGGGTTTTCCCTAATGGGTTTCTGCTAATTCCTTATGAGATTGGAGCACAAACAAACACATCCCTGATTCCTCCTTCCTCTTGCCATTCCCCCGCTGTGAACACATGCCTTGGAAAAGGACAGGGAAAGGGGAATGGCTTCACAAGGACAGAGGGATGGATGGCACATTGGGAAGGAATTCCTCCTGGGAGGCTGGATTGGATTTTCCCAAGGATGCCCTATGGCTGGGAGTGTCCAAGGCCAGGTTGGAGCACCCTGGGATAGTGGGAAGGTTTTACATTTCATTGTCACAGAAATGTAGACATCATCCAAGAAAAAAATGGGAATGTTTCTAGCAGCAAGAAAATTGCAGGAAGTTCAAAAATGGGGATTCATTTCCAAGCACCAACCCCTGAAATCTGTCCATGAGCTTCTCCTTCCCACAGGCTCTATGGATGGTAGGAAAAGACAGGAAAAATTCCCCCTTTTTCTGAGTCAAACCACAAATAAAGCAATCCCAGACCAATATTCCAGCCCTTCCAAGCCTTAGTTCCATTCTGCCTTTTAAATTCCAACTTGTCATAATTCACTTTTCCATAAGGAAGCTTGGAAACCTCACCCCCATCAGGGGTTATTTCCTTAAATAACCTGACCTGACTTTTAAAATTCACTTTCTTAACAGACTAAAAGGAGCTGTGAAGGTTCCAGCAGCAGCTGTTGGGATGTTCTGCATCCTGACAGGAAATCCAGGCTGACACTTGGAGCGGGAGAATCCCAGGAGAGGTGTCCTCAGTGCCCTCCTTGAGCCTTTCTTTAGGTAAATTTTAATTTTTCATGGATCAGCACAGCTGGAAAATGGACACAAAGTACTCCCTGCAAGTTTCCCCCCAGGAAAAAAAAAAAAAATTATTTTCCATCTTTTTTCCCATTGCAGGTCCTCAGGGATGTGTTAATCCTCAGGGGATTCCTCCCAGGAAGAGCCACAAGGCAAAAAATTCCTTCAAGTTTTAAAGGAGAAAAAAAAGGTGAGGAAAGTTCAAGAGAGAATTTTTCATTTTCAAGGATTAAACTGCCCAGCTCAAACAAAACCAAGGAAAATAAATCCCAGGAAAAAAAGGGAGTAAATCCCAGAATTTGGCATTCTAGGTCCATCTGCTGTTGGAAATATGGAAAGATCATCAAGATATTTTGGCTGTAAAATACCTCCAACAGGGGCAGGTTGGGGGAAAGCCTCCTGAGCAAAGCTGGAGTGAAAAACACCCAGAGAGAATGGAAGAAAGTGCAAAAAATAAGGTGAAAATTAGTTAAAAAGGAAAAAAAAAACCCAAAAAGTGGGAGTGGAGGCACAGAAGGCAAAAATTGGAGGAAAAAGCCCCCAAAAAAATGAGATTAAAGGGAAGAAATTGAGCAGACAGAAAAAAAGGTCTGGGAAAGGTCCACACAGAAGCACAATGACAGGAAAAATACAGGAAAAATGGGCAAAAATGCACCAAAAAGTTGGGAAAATACAGCAAAAAGGGGAAAATACAGCAAGAAGTTAAAAAATTACAACTTTAAGTTAAAAACTGAATTTATTTCCCACCTGGGCAGTGGTGGAGCCTGAGCAGGGCAGGATCAGCCTCGTTCCCTTTCCCTGAATCCCTGCTTGGAAAAAAGAGATTCCAGAGCAAGTGAGGCCATTAATTATTAATTAGCAGGGGAGAATTCAAATTGGAACGAAACCTTGGATGATTTAAAATAAACCTAAAGCAGAGCTGAGCTGCAGAGGGGGAGGGAGGGCTCTGGAAAAGCTGGGAAGAGCCAGCTCCAGAGGGATAAATAATTCACAGGGCTTTTCATTTATTCAGCTTTCTTTACTTTCCTAATGTTCCAGGGAGGGAGGGAGGGATGGGGATGAGTGGCTCAGGCAGGAGAGGAGGGAGTGAGGAGAGCCCAGCCATCCCTGTCCTGCAATCCCAGCATTTCAGGACACATTTCAACCCCTATTTTACATTAAAAATGGGGGTTTATATCCATTGGTATCCATGAGGTGGCTGAAATCAGCCCTTGGTAATGAATTCACTCCTGGAGGCACAGGGATGTTCCTCTGCTGGTGTCTCTGGAATGAGCACTGGGCATTCCCACCCTCCTGCCCCAGGTTCCTGAGTCTGCATATCCTGGAGTGGTGGCTTAGGAAGAGCTCCAGGCTCTCCTTGTTTTGGAGAACATGTGGGAGCACAGGAGCACAGGGAATGTGGAGAGCCCAGCCATCCCTCTGCTGCAATCCCAGCATTTCAGGACACATTTCAATCCCTATTTCACACCAAAAGTGGGATTTTATCTCCATTTATATCCATGAGGTGGTTGAAATCAGCCCTCAATAATTGATTTACTCCTGGAGCCACAGGGCTGTGCTTTCCTGGTGCCTCTGGAATGAACACGGATATATCCCAACCTCCTGCTCCTAATTTATTCCCCGTCCCGTATTTATTTCTCAGGCTCCCCGATCAGGAGGAAACAAGTGATTAGCGCTGATGGGAGGCTAATCAAGAGATTATCAGCGAGGACAATAAAATCAGCACTGGGAGACAAAAGAAATCCCTCCTGGAAATGCAAATTCCGGCTGGGACAGCAATCGGATTTTGGGATTTTGAGCTCCGGCAAAGGGATAAATTTGGGTTGGGGGGGGCTCAGGTGAGCTCAGAAAAGCGGAGTCAGCTTTAATTCCAGGAGTCAATTTGCATTTCTGCGGTGACATCATTCGGCAGCGGTGACACAGCAAAATTAGGGATTTATTCATGGATTTGGGAGAACTCTTCACTTCCTGGAGTGCGGTTTTATGGATGAGCAGGATGGGAATGAGGGGGCTGAACCCTGGAGCAAAGGGAAGGTTTGGGATCCACCCCGGCTGGGATTTTCCCAGGGGCAGGAGGAAAACCAGCACCGGGAATTGCTCGGGGACCACAGGTGCCGTGGAGCCATTCCCAAAGCAGGAGTTGGTGTGGAAAATAAATCACCCCTCAGAACCCATCTCCAAAGCACATTCCCTGCAGGGTTTCCTGGAGGGTCTCACAGCAGCACCCCAAATTCCCTTTGCTCTGTGCCACAGAGGCACCTCTGGTCCCAAATTCTGCTCCCTAAGGACAAATCCAGCTACCAAAAAGACTGCCCCAGCTTTGATCTGAGGCCAACTCTGAGCACTAAAACTGCAAATTGATCCTAAAAGTTCTTAACTGGGGTGACGCTTTTTAAATTCCTAAATTATTTTACATTTTTTAAATTTACATTTTTTAAATTTTTGTTTTTAAAAGATTTGTTTAAATTTGTAAAGATTTAATTGTTTTGAATTTTCTTTTTTAATTTTAAACTTTTTTTAAACCCTGTTTTATTTTCCACTACAAAAACATTGCTAAGCCCTGGGCCACAGGAACAAATCTGTCCATGGACACCTCAAGGTTGCTCCAATCCCACATCTGGACACAGCTGGGTTGGGATCAATAAAAATCAAGGATTTCAAGGCTCCTCTCATCCCATTGCTCCCAGCCCAGGAACGACAGCTCCAGGGTAAATTCCCCTCCCAGGAAACACTAAAAAAATCCAATGGCAGCACAAACTCTGGCCAGGATCTCCTGGATCCCAAACTACGAGGTGGCAGCAGCAGAGAATTTAATGAAGAATAAAGAACTTTTTAGAGCAGCATTGCTGAGCAGCTTTTAGAGCAGCTTTTTATCACTGGAGAGGGGAAAACTGCCAATTTTCTTTGCTGGTTTCCATTTCTGCAACTCCTGTCAGCCAAAATAGTGAGAGGGACAGAAACTTTTCAAATGAGATCTGGCAGATTGGTGGGAAAATAAATTTATTTGAGTTCCACACTTTTTCCTTGATCCTGTTCCTGGGAAGAGGATTTGCAGCTGGATTTGCAGCTTCCCAGTGTCAATCTTTTCTAGGAATTGTTAATAAAAGTCAGATCTCCTGGGGGCAGAGGGTGGGGTTGTTGTCTAATGTCTCAAATGTAGAAAATTGTAATAATCCCTCATTAATTCCATCAGCTCCCTGGCAGACAACTGCTGGATAATTGAAGGGGGAAGGATTGAAAGCAGGATCCTGATTTAACACCCAACTTCCATGCCACTGAAATCACAACCCTGGGAAGAAAATTAATCTGAAAATGAAAGGTAAATGCCAATGGAAATGTCTTCACCCTTCATATAAATATTTTCACTCTTCCTCCCCACCTTTTTTTGTAGGTTTATTTAAAAAATAGGTTAAAATAGGTTTATCAACCTATTTTTATTTGTATTTTTTTAAAAAAAGTTGATCCAAGTATTCATATTTTTAAGGTTATTTTAAATATTCAATTTTCTATTTAAATTCATTCTTTTAGAAGTGAAGCAGAGTTGAGTGTTATGGGCATTCATTAAAGTTTCTATTTTAGCTTTTACTGTTCATTCACTGCAGGGAATTGTTGTGTCCCCACCTCTGGTTTTTTATCTGTCTCTTTGGGGTTCCTGTTGGTTTGGAAGGAGCAGGGAATGGAGAAATTGAGAAGGAATGCAGGAATCTGGATCCGTGCAGGGCCTGATCAGGTTGTTATAAATTCATTTATTGAATAAAACTGTGATTAGAGATAAGAACATCACAGCAAATAAACATCTGCCCACAAAGGTTAAACTTCAGGCTGCCTCATTTGGAGAAAATCATTGTTTTCCTAAAATAAGCAACCCATTAAAGTGGGAAATAGCAGGAATAATTCCTGGAAGAGCCTGCATAGCTCTCCTGAGGCTGATCTGTATTGGCAGCCAGGGGAGCATGGCCCCCTAATGGGACAATTTAAATGCATAACAGCTCCAATAAACTCCTTAAAGGGTGTCCCCACATTCCTTATGTTGACATGGCTCCCAGAAAACTCTGGATAACTCACAGGCCTTTAAAGCAGGAGAAAATATTGTCCTGCCTGTCTCCATAACCAGTTCTGCCCTTAAAGGTAGGACAGATTGTGTGGAAGGGAGAACTCAAATTCCCCTTTCCTTCCACAGGGCCCTGTTTTAGACAAAGCTAAAAAAAACTATTTTAAAAACCCAAAACTATTTCTGTAACCATGTCAGCTCCCCCAAAATAAAACAACAGCAACCTGCAGTGATGAGGAAAAATGCAAAGTTTGGGACACCATCTATGAGAGGAAAAGGCATGGATTTCATATTTTGGGAGAAAATGCCTTGGGCAGCTCCTATTTGTCTGATTGTTTGAAGGCCACACAAAACTGAACAGTTTGGGTGTCCAGGCTCTCCTGAGCCCCAGGAAATTTCAATTTCTCCTGATCAGATTGTCCCAAACCAATTCAGTTTTTCCTGATCCAATTGTCCAAATCTCCCCAAGGGTGTAATTAATCTGTCAGGTTAATTAGGCTCTGGTTTTACTTCTTTAATTTTTTCCCTGTTCTTGTGTTGAGGTAACAATTATTTGAGATTTAGCAGCACCTTCAAGTACTTGATCACTCCCAATCTTTCCCCACTGGGATTTTGCTCCTCACAAATTTGGGCTCTCAGAAAGCCGTGGCTGAAATGCCCAATTTTCTCCTGGAAAATTAAAAAGTAGGCCCTGGTTTTGCTCAGGAGCAAGACTTGAGGTAAATTAACTTTCACTTTGTGTTTTGATGGATGCTTAATGAACCCAGCATTGTTCAGCTGGAAATCTTGGAGCTATTTTTCTTCCCAAACCTCTCCTGAGCAGAGCCTTTGACAGGTTATTAAGATTTTAGTGTCACTGTGGAAACATTTTTCCAGGCTGTGATCAGGAGAGGTTCTCTGCTCCTTCTCCATCTGCTGCTCTCCCAACCAGCTACATTTAAAAATCCAGCTTTTTTTTTTTTTTAATATTTAATAAGCAATGATTTCCAATCCTGGATTCTTTGTCCTAATGACCAAGCAAAGCTTTGCCACGTTTAATGGAGGTGCTGAGGGGAGGAAGTTATCAGTCAGTGGGAAAAGTCAGGCTGCTCTGATAAATCCCCAAATTATGGAGGCAGGGAGAGCCTCACTTAGGGATTGATGCCTCAGCATCCCTGTGCCAAGGGATCCAGGAGCTGAGATGCAGATGGATACCAGATGGACACTGGATATTTGTGTTTTGCATGTGTCCATCCAGGTTTTATGGAGCAGGAAAACATCTGGATCATGCAATTATAAATTACTTCATATATGGAAATATTTATATTAGGATATAGCTACATTTCCCATTTACATCAAGGTGAATTCCCAAAACCTCAGGTAATTTCCATGTTTTAAATGAAATTCCACAGGAATTCAACTGATCTCCAGCACTGATTTAACCAAGGAAATAAACAACACTTTGGGACACCTTCCCCATCCCTGGGAGTGTCCAAGGCAGGGCTGGGAGCACCCTGGGACAGAGGGAGGTGTTCCTGCCCAGGGCATGGGGTGGGATGGCATTTAAGGTCCCTTCCCACCCAAATCATCCTGGAATTCTAGGAGAACACAGGAGGAGGAAAAACTCCAAGGCATTGGGAGTTCACTTTTAGACATCCAAGTTTCTGACATGGATCAATCCAGAATGTCCAGCCCTGCAGCCAGACCAGTGCTGGAATTACAAACACAGCTCATTCCCACTGGTTTGGCTGCTCCGTGGAGAAGACACTAAAATTAACTGTTAAAGGGAAAACACACCATCAACGAATCTCATACTCAAGTTCCTGTTCAGCACTAATTAAGTGGGAAAACCCCAATATCAGCTTATGCTAAAAATGACTTTTAATTCAACTTTTTAAAAAATCTGTTTAATTAAAGTTTATAGTTACACATTTTTTTAAAAAAAATCCCTCTTGGAGGTGCCCCGGTTTGGGAGTAAACCCAGATTTACCTGAACTAAACCTGGCCCAACCTGATCTGTTCTGTCACACTCTAAGCAAGACCCTTCTCCAACCTTCCCTCTCTTCATGCTCCTATTGCTGTAATAGAACATTTACTGAGGCTCATGTATCCCAAAAGAAATTCCATGAGTTTTTAGGACCTTTTCTACCACTGGCATCAACTCTTCCAGCAGACAAAGTTCCACTGTGTGGCAGAGGCTGGAAACAAAGGACAGTGGTGCTGTAAAAAGGCAAATAAAGCCCTTCAGTGCTGCTGGAAAATGCATCCATTGACAGCCAGGAGCTCTGCAATTCCTTTTCCATGGAGAGAGGAGCCAGTGACAGCCTCTCATTTCTTTGCCATGATTATCTCATGGTGGGCACAGCCTTTAATAAATGAAATAATTCTTTTCTGGTGTCAAAGAGCAGGGTTTAAAATGAAAGCATGGAGAAGATAAATCCCCAAAACAAGGACAGCTGAAAGGACATTGCCACGGAAGGTCTGAGTTTATGCTCTGAGGGAAATTAAGTGGGAACATTTGGAATTAAAATATCTCCTCGCTGGGAAAAAAATGTGAATATTCTTAATTTTCTGGATCATTAAACTCCTCCTGGAAAACGAGTTAAGGAACTCTGGGATATTTTTACAGCATCGAGGGTTTGGGGATTTCTGATGATGTGATGAGTCAGGCTCAGGTTTGCCTGAATCAGTGCCCTCCCAAAGATTTCTCCAAGAAGGAGCAAGAATCCTCAGGGAAAGGTCACAATCCAGGCAGAAATTTGTCCAATTCCCTTTCTTTTGGGACAAGGAGCTGCAAAGGATCTGTTCCATTCAAAGGGAATGAGGGAGTTCCTGCAGATGGACTTGATGAGGAAGTGTATCAGGATTAAAGGCATGGAATGGGAACTGGGACATGGAAAAGCCAGACTGGGATTTGGTTGTGCAAATTCCAAGTTCCTCTGAGCCTCAGTGTTGCCCTAGAGGAGATTTAGGGCTCAGTCAATGGTTTGGGGCTTTTCTTCCATTTTCTTCCCCCAGAAATGGGGGCTCAGCCCAGCCCTGCCCTACAGTCACCCATGGAACTCCCCCCCAAAAAGTGAATTTAAAATGGTTTTGGAAGAAAATCCAGGAAATATTTGGCCAGGAAGAGAAACATAAAATGGGCCCCAAGTGGGCAGGAAACAACAGGAAGATTCCCAGTCTTGGGAGGGACACCAAGGCCAGAATTTCATGGAATCACAGAGGTTGGAAAAGACAAGATCAACCCACATTCACCACTAAATAATGTCCTCAAGTGCCACCTCCAGGCATTTTTGGAACCCTTCCAGGGATGGCGAATCCATGAATCCACCACTTGCCTGGGCAGCCTATTTTCATTTCTCTACATCCCAAAAAACACAGCTCTGGACTAAAAATACAGAATTCTCCATGGCACCTCCATATTCCCTTTCCATTTCCTTCAAGGTAGGAAATCTGCTCCTGAAATTTGGCTTCAAGATTTCATATTTAAGTTTGCATCCCAATTTTGCAAAATTAAACACAGGAGATGAGATAAATCCCTGGCATTATGGGAAGCACAGCAGGTTTTTACAGGAGAGGGGGAAACAGGCACTGCAGTGTTCATAAATAGCATGAATTCAGCATGGGAAATATTATGACATCTTCATCTAATTTACATAATTTGCATAAAAATAAAATTACAGGGGAATATTAAATTCCCGCATGCAAAACCATCTCTTCCTTTCCCTCCCTGAATGAGATTCTCCTTTTGCTTCTCAGCGGATTTTATCCAATATCTGCGATTTCTGGACACTGACATAATCAAATCTAACAATAATTTGATTTTCTTCTGAGCTCCTCAGAGCACCAAAGCGATTTTATTATTCTGAAGATGGTTTGAAAGCATCTTTATTGAAGGCCCATAAATGTCTTTAAAGCTATCTCGGTGCCAATGGATCAAGAATACTCCTGAAATTCCTTGTTATGCCTTGTACCTGAAAAATCCATTTGGAACAGCTTCTCCTGTATTGAATTCCTGTCTGGAGCAGCTGATTTAAGCAGCTGATAGAGGATGGCAAGTGGCCCATTCATTGTGTTATCATTTTACACACTCTGTCCATAAAACCCCCAGGAGAAGGATGGACTGTCTGTCCATGAGAAATAATCCACTGGCTGAGGTTTATTGGAACAGTGATGGAATTTTAAACACCTTGGAAAAGCCAAAGCCTGGCCGCTGACGCGATTGGAGCTCCACGCTCAGGCTCGGAGTGAGAGGAATTAATGCAATTAAAGCAGTGCCTTAATTAGCTGCTGGAAACAAGGGCTTAGTTGGAAAAACAAGAGCTGCTAAATTTTCAAATAATGAAGGACTGGTGTACACAGGGTGTGGGAATGTGTTATCAGAACAGCAGAGAAATGTCCAATAAAATAAACCACAGGAATATTCCACAGTTCACCTCTGGCCCTGGTGTTCCCAGGTGGGAACTGCTCAGCTCCCAGCATTTTCCTGCCCTGGACAATGGGAGGAAAAATATTTAATTCAGTGTCAGCAAAGAAGGGCAAAATAAGGTCAACATTTCAGGAGTCACCAGTGAAGTAAAGTTTAAAGCACCGTCCAAGGGATAAGGACACAAGTGGGATCTGAGGTGATCCTGGCTCTGCTGAACAAAATCTAACTGGAGAGAAGAGCCTGGGAAACAGGAAACCCTCCAAAATTCACTGTTACATGGGTAGGACAGAGGAACTGTGGGGAGTTTTGGGGTTCATGAAGGCTGATACTTTAAAGGAAAGGGAGAAAGAGCAGCAGAAGTTAAAACAGGGAGAACCAAGGGATGCAATCAAACAAATCATGGAAGCAATGAATAATCCAGAATAAACCCCAGAGTCCCCTTTGGACTTTGATCTGTTAAAGACCTTTGCTGAAGGGTGACTTTGCCAAGAATTATTGGTATGAGAGATGGGCTTGGGAGAAAATCTGGAGACCTGAAGAACTCCAGCTTGGGAATCTCCATTAACACAGGATTTAATCAGGTTTTGTTGAAATTCTGAATAACTCCAGTGTGGGAATGTCCATTAAAACTGGGTTTAGGGAGGCTCTTGTTGAGGAGCAAAGCTGCCCAACCTTCCTCCCAAAAACACCACCTGTGATTGGGCTCAGCTCCAGGATGGGCAGAGCAGGTGGGACATGAACCACCCCCACCAGGGCACCTCCCTGCTGCTCACTTTGGTTCTTTGTTAAAATTAAAATAGCTTTTTTTAGCCCCAGTGGAAATTTTCACTCCCTTGAAAAAATCCCCAAAGAAAATACAGCTTTTTCCTCAAATGCTTCCCTAAAATGTCATTTATGTCTTCCTAATGACCTTTAGCTGACCCTAAGAAGTAATTTCACAGGTAGAAAATTGCCTCAAAAAATGGAGTTATTGAAACAGAGTCAGAATCTCCCAAAAGCCAGAATAATGATTATTATTTGCCTAAATTCCAAGCAGTAAAATAGCTCAAATCATATTTAATCCCACAAAAATGTACTTTTCTGCTGTATTTACTCTGAAAATTCATTTTACGAGCAGAAATCAATACTCTGCCCTTTGGAAGGAGATAATCTGGATATATTTGGAAAGATCCACTGTTCTGTAATAGACCCCATTAAAGTGCTGCTGCCACATTTCAGTGGTGATAGAGCCACTAAAATAATTTAATGGCTCGGGATGGGCAATTTCCATTGGATTTTCTCTCCATCCCAGTAAGCTTCTATTAAATATATTTTATACATCTAATTCCTCCTGGTCTAATCATGACTTTATTGTCCATTACTTAAATTTCATACATTTTCCCCTCTTTTGTTGTCCCATGAAAACAGAATTCTCAAAATCTGTCCCTGCCCTCTGGAAGTTCCTCAAACAAAGGAAATTCTGGATTTCAGTGTGCTGTCACAGGGCTGGAGAGGAACCCCCCAAGAACTTTCTGTGATGGTGCAAATCAGCTCTGCACCCCTCTGCTTAATTAAGCATTAAAGTCTTCATTAATATAATTTTCATTTTGGGGTCTGGCTTTGTAAAAGGCAGGCAGTGGAATTTCCCTGCTGTGGGAATAAATGAGATATTGTAAATTGAATTGTCTTAGAAAGGATTTATAAAGGATTCAGCCAAATTTCCTGAAGTGGGACATAAATAAAACTATTTTTGAGACCTCTCATCAATACCCACCAGAGCCATCTCACTGGGAACCTTCACAGAGCTAAACCCACCCCAGAACCCAAAAAACTGTTCTCAAGAGTCTCAAGCAGCCAAATATTCCCCCAGAAACATCATCAGAAATGTCTTATCAGAGGTTTTATCATCAACCAGGAGCATTTCTGGATTGATTTTGCTGCTGCTAAACCACAAGGCTCAAATTGACATCAATAATCACATCAATACCCAACCCTCAATGCACACAAGATAAAAAAGAAGAAATTTTTGGTGTTCTGCTCCCATCAGCAGAAAGGATCAAGAGGGTCCTTTTGTATCCCAGCAGTTCAAATCTCATGGGATAATATTTGTAAGGGATTTAAACTTGGATAATCACTGGGGATGGTTATGTACACAAATAAACACAAACTCAACAACTATTTCTCCATAAAAAGCCCACTTCAAAGACAAATTCCATGTTAGGCCACAGCACTTTGAATTCCCTGCTGACATTTAGAACTGAGATTATCCAAAACCAAGGGGAGGGATTGAAAACAACATTTTTTTCCATGTTCCCTTCATTCCAAGTGTTATCTGACAGTCACATCAGCGTTAATGTTTCTCCCCAACCCATCAAATATTTGATTTCTAATTAAGGCCTTTTCATCTCAGTTGGATTTGTCTCCCTCATCTTTAATTATGTTTCCATCCACGCTGCTCAAGAGCGAGGATTTGCATTTTTACATTATATAGAAATCACATTGTAAATATTTATCAGATGGTTCCCTCTCTGCTGCTCACAGATTTGGGAATTCAGGCTCACAGGAAAGAAGGAATGTTCCCATATTAACACCCCACTGCTTCTTAGGATTTCACTGCCTCCCATACATTGATTTTACCTCTCCCTCAACTTCCCATCGCTCCTGTAGGTGCAAAAACCCACCTGGGAATGTCACAGACACCAGTGGGAAAATGGGATCCTGCTGGGACACCTGGGAACACACAAAGGCTGCAGAGAGATTTTGTTCTGTTTTAGAACCAAACCTTAATAAATCACTGAGGAAAGTCCCAGCTTTGAAGGTACCCATGGGGCAGGAAGGACAAACAAACTGGGGGTTGGGCCTGAGGAGTTCCATCCTGGTTCTTTTCCCCATGGAATATTTCTGTGGCATCAACCGATGGAGAAAGGGTGGGGAAATAACCATTCCTGTTTGGAAAATCAGGTTTTGTGTGGTAACATCTCTAAAAAAACCCCATTTCTTGGTAGGAAGTTGCCTATTGGAGTGCTGGGTTCAAGCAAAAGAGTGAGAATTTTACAGAATCAGTTCCTGCCATTCTCGTGAGCATCCCAGTGATTTTTAGGAGAGGAAAAGAGGTGCTTTGCCAGGATGGGAGATCAGGAGTGACAGGGCTGGGGTAAGATCCGTGCTGAAGGGCAGCGAGCCCCGAGTCCCGGGCGAGGAGCGGGAGAACCCGGCCGCTGTCCGCGGTGCTGAGCGGGCCCGGCCCCGCCGCTGCCCGCGGTGCTGAGCGCCCGAGCGCCGCCACCGCACCCCGGGCAGCCCGGCGGGGCGGGAACCGGGCTGACACATCCCCCTGGACATGGAACGGTTCCTGGGAACCGGGCTGACACATCCCCCTGGACATGGAACGGTTCCTGGGAACCAGGCTGACACATCCCCCTGGACATGGAACGGTTCCTGGGAACCGGGCTGACACATCCCCCTGGACATGGAATGGTTCCTGGGAGCGGGGCTGACACATCCCCCTGGACACGGAGTGCTTCCTGAGACCCCGCCTGCAGTGCTGCACCCGCGTGTGCTGTCCCCACAGTAAGAAGGACGTGGAACTGCTGGAGCAAGCCCAGAACTGGCCATGATGTTGATAAGGGGACTGGAGATCTTCCCCTGTGGACATAAGCTGGGAAAGCTGGAGTTTGTCAGCCTGGAGAAGAGGAAGTTTGTGCAGAGCTCAGGGCTCCTCCCAGAATCGGAATGGGGATACAAGGAAGATGGAGAGAGACTTCACTGGGGCCTGGAGTGACAGAACAAGGGGATGGCTTCAGGCTGAAGGAGGGGAATTTAGATGGGATACTGGGAAGGAATTCCTGACCCTGTGAGGGAGGGGAGGCCCTGGCACAGGGTGCCCAGAGCAGCTGGGGCTGCCCCTGGATCCCTGGCAGTGCCCGAGGCCAGGCTGGACATTGGGGTTGGAGCAGCCTGGCACACTGGAAGGTGTCCCTGCCATGGCAGGGATGGAATGGGATGAGGTTGAAGGTCCCTTTCAACACAAACCATTCAGTGATTTTGGAGGAAAAAACAGAAACTCATCTAGAAAGGAAAGTTTTGGCACTTTTCTACACAGTAGCAAAAAATAGAATATTTTCAAGGAAGAACTTTATTTCAAATCTGTTATACATCTGTCTTCTAATTTCTTTTTAGCAAAAATTAACATGCAAAAGGCAAACAAAAGCAAGTGAAGACAACACAGCTCCAGCCTGTGTGCTCCTCATACCACAATAAGATCAGTGATCAATAACAGATCTTTTCCAGCAGTTAAAAAGCTGTTTGTACTACACACACAAACCTTTCTTTGCTACAGAGCAGCAGCCAAACAAGAATTCTCCAATTCCCATCTCATCCCTCAAGCTCTGACGCTGCACCCGTTCCATCAGTTCTCTCCATGGGGAACCCCATGTGGTACCCCACAAACACCCGGAGATGGAGCCATCACTTTCTCCCCACAAACACAGAACTCCAGCTGCCCTTCCTGAGCTCCCAAACATCCCAAAGTGTCATTTTCCAAACGAGATCAGTGCTGGGGAAACTCTGGAGCAGCCGGGAGTGTCCCTGCGCAGGGTACGAGGGACCTCTGGTGGAAGCAGATTCCAGTGGCAGATAAACATTTATATCCTCATTTATTCCTCTAATTAAAGGAACCAAACCCCTTGAATCCATGAAACGTCAGTGTCTAACCCAATATTCCAGCTCACTTTATCCTCCTGCTCTCCAGCTCCCAACTAAAAATAAAGCAGTGCCCTCAGGAATATTTTATTAAATTCTGTCAAGCACTGTGTCCCAAAATAAACCTGCTGAAAAAGCTTCACTTTGGGCCTGGATCAACACTTGGATCAACACTGAACAGAGTCAAATTATCCCCAGAATTCCAAGATCAGAGTTTTTTGTGTGGAAAAGCTCTGTTTGATCAGTGCCTTGGACTTCACGAGATTAAAATCACTCCAACTTTGCAACTCAAGGCAGAATTAAATTTATTCAGCTTGAAGAACACCAGTAACAATGATTCCCAGATTTTTGTAGGGATTCAGAAACCACCAAATGCTGATCCAACCAAGCTGTTCTCTCTTTAGGAGCAGGGCTACACTTTCTCCACCACACACCAGGGCAATCCCTGTCCTGCAATTCCTGAATTATTCCATGAGTTCCAGTCTGCAATTCCCTCAGATCTTGTCTTCTGTCACAAAGCTGAAAGCAATGCCTCCAGACTCTGTATTTATTTATTTATTGACCTAAAAATCCCAATTCAGAGATGGTGACAGAGCTGTTTATCTTCCAGAAATGGGATCTGTATTTGGGGTTTATTTTGGGTTGCCTTAAAAAGAGAAATGCAGCCTTCAGCCACAGGTCAAGGTGGAATATTTATTCCAAAATCAAATTTAATTTTGATCTCCTTAATCAAATTCTCAAAGTCCCTTTTAGCCTCTTTTAGTCTCAAAAATCAACCAACAAAACAAAACCAAAAATCAACCAAGAAACCACATTTCTTTGCATGAAAAGCACCACAATTTGAGGTTTTTTGGGAACACAATATCCTAAACACACAGGACGCAGGACCACTTGGAAGAACCTTTTTACCAGCAAGATCACCTCCAAAATCTGCTGAATTCCAGGTCTGATACCCACAGTCACACATCCTGATGAGCCTACAAGAGGAATCTCTGCCTGGAGGTCACTTGAGACTCCTAAAAACCCCTTTTTAGCCCATTACCAAGCCCGTGACCCCTCAGCTGAGCTTTCACTTATCCCAAACCCCAGAAAGGAAGCCAGGAAAGGAAAAAGGAGGAATTCCAGCCAGACTCACGGGGGTGCTGCTGTCGGAGAAGGTGTTCATGCTGACAGACCTGCTCATCTTGCCCGAGGCTGGCGACCTTGGGGACGTTGGGGACACTGGGGACGTCGGGGACGTCGGGGACGGGCTGCCCTTGTCCCGTAGCTCCGGGGATGGGGACAGGTCCTGGCGCTGCAGGTGCTCACGCCACGCTCGCTGGATGCTGAGGGAACAAAGGATTTCAAAACATTGGGGTTGGGAGTTCCTGTGTTTTGTTTTCCTGTCTGGGTGAGGATCACGTGGAAATATCTCTGTAGGGTTTGTATAAGGACCACTGGGATAATTTAGGATATTTTTGAAGGAGAAGCAGGGAATTCTGGAGTGGTTTGTGTTGGAAAGGACCTTAAAGATCATCTGGTTCCAAACTCTTACCACGTTACTCAGAGTCCAACCCAATCCCAAAACCCATGGAAGTGATTTCAGTTGAGGCCATCCAGAACTTGGAATTTCTCCTACATTCCACTATCAAAATTAAAATATCCGTTTGTCCATTTAAAGGAATTAACAACCATCTACATCTTATTTTTACCCCATATTTCAGATTCTAATTCAGATACAACTGGAATTTGAGAGCCAGAGCAGTATCATGGAATTATGGAATTCCAGAATGGTTGAGATTGGAAAATGTCCTCTCATTCCATCCTCTGCCATGGGCAGGGACAATTTCCACGATCCCAGGTTGCTCCAAACCCCCTCCAACCTGGCCTGGAACAATTCCAGCATCCACAACTTCTCTGCAGGATTAGCTCCTTGTAGGATTTTTAAGCAATTGAGGGTTTATTCACTGGGATGAGCAGTATTTACATATTTATATTTACATGTATTTTTATTTTAAAGCTGGAGAATAGAACTGAACTTAAGTCATAATTACCCTCTTAGATAGTTCCCTGAAAATGGATTATTTTATCTGGCTTTTATCTGCATTACTAAAAGCTTAAAAGACACTGGGTTTTAATTTGAAACTTCATGTCCTTTTAATATTTTAATATGCGTTAATATTTGAATGGGCTGTAAGTGAGACAGTGTTTTCTGGATGGAGGCAATTCCTGTGCCAGGGCTGGAGGATCCATGCTGGGAGAGGATCCAAAAGGAATCTCGGACTCTGATAAATATGTGGGGAAGTTTAATTATTCAAAATCAAGACTTCTAGAATAACTAACCCCAGGGGAAACTCTGTATCATGTAATGTACAGCAAGAATTAAAGTTATTCTAGAATTCAAAGAGAGGATTGATTTAGGATAGGAGGAAGGATTTTTTTCCCCATGAGGCTGGTGGGGGGGAGATTTCCCACCCCTAAAAACCCCCCAAATCAGGCTGACAAGCTGCCCTAATAGAAGCCATCCCTGCTCAGGGCTGGACTAAAAATTCTTCGAAGGTCCCTTCCAACCCGGACCATTCCAGGATTCCATGATGGTGATGTTTGGAAGTCCGGAGTTCATTCCCGGAGCCCCGGGCTGCGCATCCCTCCCTCGCCGGCGGTGCGCTAGGTGTCAGCGTGAGCCCGCCTCCCGGGGAAATCCTGCTCCTCCCGGGGAAATCCCGCTCCTGCCGAGGAGATCCCGCTCCTCCCGAGCAAATCCCGCTCCTCCCGGGCAAATCCCGCTCCTCCCGAGCAAATCCCGCTCCTCCCGAGAAAATCCCGCTCCTCCCGAGCAAATCCCGCTCCTCCTGAACAAATCCCGCTCCTCCCGAGCGCAGGGCAGGAATTCTGCACTTCCAGGGCTGCTCTTGCCAGGGGATCCCTGGGAACTGATGTTAAAAGGGAAAATCGCCACGGAAA
The DNA here is from genome assembly GCA_035221435.1 of Sphenopsis melanotis. NCBI lineage: Eukaryota > Metazoa > Chordata > Aves > Passeriformes > Thraupidae > Sphenopsis > Sphenopsis melanotis. The sequence goes on along the minus strand of JAWMRF010000016.1, from coordinate 1,528,338 downwards.
GGCCTCCGTGCTGCCCTTTCCTGCTCTGGCTTCTCTGCTCACAGGGAAAAATCCAGCAATTCCCAAATATTCTAGAGTTACACAGAGGAAATGACCAAATGAGTGCTACACTGATGTTTAACATTTGAAACTCGGTGCAAAGGGAATCCGTGTGATTCTGTGATTCAGCCCAGGATGGTTCGGTGGGAAGGGAATGGAAATCCCATCCAGTGCCACCCCTGCCATGGCAGGGACACCTCCCACTGCCCCAGGCTGCTCCAAGCCCCATCCAGCCTGGCCTTGGGCACTGCCAGGGATCCAGGGGCAGCCTCAGCTGCTCTGGAATTCCATCCCACTCCCTCCCCACCCTCCCAGCCAGGAATTCCCAATTCCCAATCTCCCATCCAGCCCTGCCCTCTGGCAGTGGGAGCCATTCCCTG
>JAWMRF010000016.1:1499977-1527819 GCA_035221435.1 Sphenopsis melanotis | reverse complement strand
TTGGGCTCTGTGCCAGGGTCTCTGAGCCCCCTGGCAGGGTCCTGGCACTCCAGGACAGCCAGAGGGATGTCCTGAATTCTGACACCTTCCAACCCAAACCACTCCAGAACTGCAATGCTTTCCCTTTCCCCTTCCCAGCAATTCCCTGCTGCTCTCCCAGCAGATCCCAGCATTCCCTGCCCTCAATCCCAACAAATCTCTTTGCCTGGAGCTGCTTTTTGAGCTGCTGCCAAGGAGGTGGCACAGAAAGGACCCCGTTATTCCCCAAAATGAGGCCCATAAATGAGGATGACCAGGACTCCCCAGGGACATTTGGGGTTTGCTTTCATGGCTGGGACATCAGCCAGGGAATGGATATTCCAGAGGACATCCTCATCCTACCCCACTGGCTCCAGAGGGGCAAGGAGAGGGGAGAAAAAGGATCCAAATGGATTTTACAGCCTCGGGATAAAGTTGTTGTGTATTTCCCTTTCGAATTTCTGCTTTCTCCGGACAAGGAGGGAAAATCGACATTCCCAGATCTTTTCCCCGCAAGGAACTTTTATTTTCCAGCAAAACCCAGCAGTGGGAAGAGAGAAGGGGGTGACTGAGCAAGAGGAGCAGGTGGGATTTGATTGGAAAACCAGGAAGGCCAGGGTGAAGCCTCCATCCCTTCCAGGTGCTCCTGGGATTTTGGGAACGAAGGGAAAAACATCCCTCAGGATAAAACTATTCCTTGGATAAACTGAATGCCAAGGAGCTCAGTGCAGGAATTTCTGCTGGGGAAATTGAGGGAAAGCTGATTTAAAGGGATTTGCTGGCAGCTTTTAAAGGGATTAAGTCTGCAGGGACAGGATAACCTCGACCTCTTCCTCCTAAACAGCTGGATTTGGGAGCTGGACCCATCTGGGACAATTTCTGCTTTCCCTTGGACGCTCCTCTTGCTCCCAGAATTCCCATCAGCAAAAATTCCTCCTTAAAAATCATCTCAGTGCTCCTGAGTGGCTAATTAATGGGAAAAAATGGGATGGGGGAAAAAGAAGTCCCAAAAAAGCTGATCCAATTTATTTCAGGTGCTGGTTTGAGGATGGAATCAATTCCAGCTGCTCTGGGCAGGAAAATACTATAGGAGGAGTTCTGAGGGAAGAGCTCAGGCTGGTAAAGCCCATCCTGGATATTCCCAGTTTTTCATCAGGGCAGGGATTATTGGGAAAAATAATTGTCCTGTATTTATTCCTTTCTGTTGGATAAAGGGTTTTACCAGGATGAGAGATTTTTTTGGGGATAAAAAGGTGAAGGCATGTGGGAATTTGATAAAAGAGGAGGGAATTGTTGAATATGGGAATCTTGAGGAGGTTTTGGTCCTGGAATTCACTGGGATGAAAAATTCCCAGTACCTTTTATCTCCTTTTTCATTGTCCTGAGCAGAATGTGCAGGGAGTTCATGGGATAAACGGAGCAAATTCTGGATATTAATGTGGATTTTGGGGATTCTCAGCATGGCACAGGTGGCCTTAAAAAGAGAGGAAATCCATGGATATTGATGAAAATATCCCTTTTTTGGCAAGTTTTCTATCCTAGCCCAATTCCAGGAGGTGCCAGTTTAGGAAAAGAGGCGACACTTGAGGGCTGTCACCCTGTCCCAGCTTTGGGGCAGTTTAGGACATTCCTGCCCCCAGAATTTCCATCCAGGCTCTGGATTTTCCCAGCTCCTGCTGGATTTGGGCTTTGCTCATTTGTCTGATCCTGGCTGGGATTTGTTAGGATTTTTCAGTCCTTGCTCTCTCCATCTGAATCTCAAATGCTGCAAATTAGGGGTTCATTTCCCTCCTCTCTCCATATCCTACGGACATCTCATCCTGGGACCTCCATCCCTGTTTTTCTCCCATCCAAAGGGATCCAAACCTCTCCAAAGCAGTGGCTGCTTCATTCCCAGCACTTCCCACCCATTCCCAAATCCTGAAGCCCCACCTGGGCACTCCTGGAAGTGAAGCCACTTCTTTTTCTGCTTGGGAATCTCCAGATTCCCAGAAATTGGCACAAATGGTTTAAGCAAGGCCGTCCCTCGGCATTTTTTTTTGGATCAGGTGTTGGGATTGTTTTTCCAAGGGAAAGCTTTGCCCAGCCAGAGCCAAACATGCCTTGGATCAGGAATTTATCACAAGGAAAATATTCCCATGGATTCCTTTCACCTTGGACAGCTGGGATTTAATTTTGCCTTAAAATCAGATCCAGGGCAGGAAAATCCAAGGAAAATGAGGAAAATGTGCAGTTCGGGAGGTGAAATTCCCCCAGCAGTTGGAAGATCCAAAGGTGCTCCAGGTTTTTGAGGTCTGGGTGTTTGTGCTGTCCCACCTGCTGTCCCTTGATCCCAAATCTGAGGATTCCAGGGTTGGATAATCCCCAATCCCTGGGGATCTTCCAGTTCAATGGAGGCACTGAAACGTCCCCACAAGGAGCTGGGACAGAGGGAATGCCAAGTCCTGAACTCCCAGCTCCCAGCCTGGTTTTCCCTGGATGTTTAATGGGATTTCTCCAGCACCATTCCACAGTTTTCCTAAAAACTTTTGAGAACTGATGTCTTCAAACACCAGAATTCAGTGAAAATCTCTGGTTTAATCCATAAATTTATTTACATTCACATTTCAACCCCTTTGACCAAGAGGAAACCTACAAAGTCAGGTCCTAAATAGATTGGGGTTTTTTTTTAATTATTTAAATCATTTTTTGGGAGGAGAGGAGGGAATGTGGGGTGGTTTTGGTGGATTTTTTTTAAGGATAGGTCAGGTTTAGGAAATCAAACCTGAGCTGATCTCGGAGCTCTGTCTCTGCCCAGCTCCAGACCAGCCCTGGGAGACTTTCCCCTTTTATTTCTGGGAATAAAAATGTGTTTTCTGTGCATCCCTCCAAGCACAGCCAGAGCAGCCGAGGGCTGAGCGTGCTTGGGATGAATCCCTTGGAATTCCTGAGGTCCCGTCCCTCTAAACCCATCCTAACTCCTCCAGCTCAGGCGGAATCGCTCCGGCTTTGTACAGCCCCGAGCGCCAGCGGGAGCTGACCCCGAGCTTTTCTGTTCCCAATCCAAGCTGAAATGAGGGATGGTGCCTCAAATGTGGACAGGCCAAACATCTGGGAAGGGCTGGAATCGTTCCCATTAACGTGGACGCGGTTTGGAAGCGGCTCCCGCTTGGGAAGGGTTTTCAGCCTGGATTTGTTCCAAGGACACCAAAACCCAACTCCTGTTTTACTCCCGGCCCCTTATCAGATTTAACTCCACAGCTGCGTGTCCGCTGCCCCCGTTCCTCCCCCTGGGAGCCCACTGGGAAATGGAATCCTGGTTTATTTGGGAGCTGGGATTCATTAACCCTCGTTATGTCGTTTGGAGGGAGTTTGTGTCGGGAGTTAATTGGGCCTCAGCTGGTTCCTGTTACTGGCTTGGCAAAGGGGATGGACTGGAAAGGGGGGAAGGAACCTGGATTTGGGATAGGGATGGCTTGGGGAGTGTAGGGAATCATGGAATGGGTTGGTTGGGAGGGATCCTAAGGATTATCCCAATCCCATCCCATTCCATGGGCAGGCACACCTTCCACTGTCCCAGGGTGCTCCAACCTTTCCTTGGACACTGCCAGGGATCCAGGGGCAGCCACAGCTGCTCTGGGAATTCCATCCCAGCCCCTCTCCATCCTCCCAGCCAGGAATTCCCAATTCCCAATCTCCCATCCAGCCCTGCCCTCTGGCAGTGGGAGCCATTCCCTGTGTCCTGTCCCTCTGTCCCTTGTCCCCAGTCCCTCTCCAGCTCTCCTGGAGCCCCTTCAGGCACTGGAAGGCCACAGTTTGGTCACCTTGGAACCTCCTCTTTTTTCCAGGCTGAACAACCCCAATTTTCCCATCTCCACATTCTTAAACATAGAGAACTCTTCCAATTTGCTAATCGGAAGCTCTTTTATCCAGTTACGCAGAAATCCAGGATGGATCCAGGGTGGATCCTGCAGCTCAGGAATTGGACACCCCCAGCTGCATTCCAAGGCAGACCCAACACTTTTCCTTACTCACATTTTCACTTTGGATTCCAAGGGCTGGAGGTTGATAGGATATTCCTGGATATTATTTTCTTCATCCATGGTGAGTTGATGGCTACAGGAAAGAAAAGGAAATGAGTTTAACATGTTCCAGCCTGACATTCCTGCAACCCTGTGAATGAATTCCCTAATCTGGACAAGAACAAACAAGAGCTGCTGATCAGGGGGTGTTGCTGTCTTTGGAGGAAGTTATCTGGACCTCTGTGCCCACTCCCAACAAAAAATGGGAATTTGGATCCAGTTTTCCAGTGGGAACCTGCCTGAATCCCTGTTTTAAATCTCCCAGCTGCCACAGCTCCAGGAACAGGCACAGCCAGCAAAGGAGCTGCTGTAAATAAATTAACAAACCAAACCCTGGTAGATCTAACAGACATTCCTGCTAAATTAACTTCCATCCCCACGGCCATGCTGGAAGAGCTGGAGAGGGAAATGGAAAGGAACAATGGGAATGCTGGCAGCAAATGAGTTACAGCAGCAGAAGCCACATGGGGGGTGAGGAATAAATTCTTTGTAATAAATGATGGCCAAGGAGTTGCTGCTGGGAACTGATGGCTCGAAGAAAGCAATGTGAAAATGCTGGAATATCCAAATGCAGCATCTGGGAACACTGCCCTGGATGGAGCAGCAGCATGGATTGAATGCAGCTCTTGGCAGGGATATGTGGGAGGTCAGACCCCGACCTGTGGAGTTATTTTGAGACTTAACTGGGCACTCAATGATATCATTGTCAGAAATCATCCTCTCGTAACTAAAAATAGGGATTGTTAATGGGAGAAAGGCAAAATTTGGGATAATGTCTGTCACAAAGAGGATCCCTCAGCAAAGGGTTCACACCTTGGAAAATCCATTTCCCTTTCTCACAGTTGAGCTATTTTGGAAAAGGCACATTTACCTTTGGAGTGAGTCTTTGCCATCATTGACCTGTTCCAGGGTGTGCTGGAGCCTCCTGAGTTCTTCCTGACAGGAGAGAGAGAGAAAAATAATTATTTTTATGAGAAGACCTTGGAGATTCCCTCTCGGCCTTAAGACAAACAAAGTTTTGAGTCAACCTCGAAAAAAACAATCCCTCAAGTGCCTCCTACAAGATTTTAAACTCAAAAATCCGTAACAATGACAAAGAAACCAGTATTTTATTGATAATCCAGCATAAGTTTGAAAGGAAATATCAGAGCTACAAAAATAATACAGAGAGTAAAAGAGGGAAGTTTTCTTTCCCAATTTGGATGTCTTTGATTCCAGAGATGCTCCTGGGAATATTTGTTCTGCAATCAAAACCTATTCAGGCTCTTAATGAAGAGATTTCCAGCCTGCACCAGTCCCTGTTCCAGCAGTTTAATGTGGCAGATGTGGAGCTGGGAATCCCCACATCCATGGTAATTCCCAGGAAAAATCCATCCCTGGCATTCTGCACAGAAGTTTGGCTTAAAAAGTGGAATTCTTCTGAGGCACAGCTCAGTTCAGAGATAACCACACAACCTTTCCTTCTCCCACATTTTCCCTCTGGCAGTTTTTGCAGCCTCCTCCAGAGCTGGGTACAGTAATTTAGAATGTGAAAACAATTTGCAGTTGACTTTATCCATAGCTCAGGGTGCCAAGAGCTGCCCGACTTCCATAAATCACTCCTGGTGTTTGACATCATTTTCCATTAACCCCGGGGTGAAGACTGAGCAGAGAACAAAAAAGCAAAAGGCAGAATTGGTTGTGATGTTTTTGACAATTCCGAATGAAACCTCACTGGGCAGTGCCTCTAAAAGCTGGGATAAAAGGCAGCTCTGGAGGGGGCACAGCCAGGTTTGCATAATTGGGAAGAGGAGGAGACAGGAAATCGATCCTAATTTCAGTCGGGCATCATTAACCGGGGAGTATCGAGCGGCGCTCCTCGCTGCGGGATTGATGGAGCTGCCCGTGGTGCTGAGCCCAGGGAAAAGGGCCAGGATGCTGCAGGGGCACGGGGGGGGACAGGGACAGCCAGGATGGTGCCACCCTCAGCCCCACATCCTGCCCAGAGTGACCCAACTCCAGGGAATTCCACTGGAAGGGATCCACGCTCTGTTGGAACCCAGGATGAGTTACGGGACCTGTCTGAGCCCGGATAAAACAAAAATATTGTGAAACTTCCTGGGCTTTTCTTTTCCCTCCTTCAGCTGGATGCAGACCTGGACAGGCATTGGGCAGCTCCAGGCACGGAGACACTGAGGGAAAAAAATCCAGGAAAGCTTGAGGAGCACATTCAGAGCAAACTGAAGTGTCTTTTCCTAGTCCTGAACATGCTCATTCCATTTATCCATTAATTATTTCTCAGCCTGAGCACACCCAGCATCCTGGGGTTTGTTAATTTTATATTTTTTCTTTTTTTTTATTGCTTCAATTGCACGACACACTTGAGTCTGGATTACTTTGGAGAGGAATACGAGGAGGTTGGAAAGCAGGCAGAGTGAATTCCAGCATGGCAGGGAGGGGAAGGCAGGGGGATATCTCACATGGCAGATCCATTTCTGAATTCCCAGGGGAGGGGTTTTCCCCAGAAAAAGCAGGGAGCTCTTTTTATAGCTCCTGAGCCTGTTAATTCTAGTGACAACAACAGAGGAGTGTTTGAAAACTGAAAGGAAATCTATTAATCCAATTTTCAGCCTTTCAGTGTGGGGGAATGTCTGTAATCCTCACAAAAGAGGGATGAACTAGTTTGGGAACCAGAAAGTTCCTGTAAAAAGTAACAATCCCATCTATGAAAAAAATATTATTTCTACAGTGTTTTCTTCCTGGGGCTTTAGGAGGAAACCTGAGGAGTCTGGGGGATGGAGGAGGCTCAGGGGGGATCCTGTGTCTCTGCACAACTCCCTGACAGGAGGGGACAGCCAGGTTGGGATTGGGATCTGCCACCAGGGAACAGGGACAGGAGGAGAGGGAACAGCCTCAGGCTGGGCCAGGGCAGCTCAGGGTGGAAATCAGCAGGAATTCTTCCATGGAAAGGGTGCTCAGGCCTTGGAACTGCCCAGGGACGTTTGGAGTGCCCATCCCTGGAGGTGCCCAAGGAATTCCTGGCTGTGGCACTCAGTGCCCAGGTGGGGATCAGGCACTGGTTGGATCCTGGAGGCTTTTCCAGCCTCGGTGATCCCGGGATTCCAGGCATGTTCACAAATCACAGCACTGGAAAAGAGAAAACCCCTGCAAGTTTCCAGGTGAGCGAGCACAGATGGGAGGAGGAGGCTCTGAGCTGCTGAGCAGTGACATCTCTGCTCTCAGACATCTCTCTCTCTTCTGATGGCTCCGAAGATGGCTTTAATTCCGGCAGTTGCTCGGCAACCGCATCCACGTGTGGCAGTGCTGCTCTTCACCTGGAGCAGGGAAACACCAGATGGCTCCTCAGGGACACCAGGATGGCTCCGCAGGAACAGCAGGATGGCTCCTCAGGGACATGGGGATGGCTCCTCACAAATATTGGGATGGCTCCTCAGAAACACCAGGATGGCTCCTCAGAAACACCAGGATGGTTCCTCAGGAACACAGGGATGGCTCCTCAGAAACACCAGGATGGTTCCTCAGGAACACAGGGATGGCTCCTCAGGAACACCAGGATGGCTCCTCAGGAACATTGGGATGGCTCCTCAGGAACATGGGGATGGCTTCTCAGGAACAAACACCGGGATGGTCCTCAGGAACACCAGGATGGCTCCTCAGAAACATCAGGATGGTCCTCAGGAACACCAGGATGGCTCCTCAGAAACATCAGGATGGTCCTCAGGAACATGGGGATGGTCCTCAGGAACATGGGGATGGTCCTCAGGAACATGGGGATGGCTCCTCAGGAACACTGGGATGGCTCCTCACAAATATTTGGATGGCTCTTCAGGAACATCAGGATGGCTCCACACCAACATTGGGATGGTTCCTCCCAGACCTGAGCAGGGCCAGGAAACAGTGACAGCGATGAGCCACAAGTGCTCCTCCTCAAGTTGTGCCTCTGGTGCCCAGCAGCAGGAAAAGCCAAGGAAACTCAGCTGCAGGTGGAAGTTGTCTCTCCTCCTCCTCCTTCCCACCAAACCAGTCTGGAATTCCATGGCATGAGACTGCCTCCAGTGTCCATGGGATGTGGAGATGCTGCTCATGTTGGAGCCTGGTGGGGCATGGAACTCCAAGGAAGCCTTGGAGCACACACTGAGGTTCATCCCAATCCTGGATTTGTTTTCTCAATCCTGGATCTGTTTTCCCAATCCTATTTAGCACACCCAAACCTAAGCAGGTTTCAAGTGGCAGCTAAAGCAGAAGGGTTTGAACTGGGATCTTAAACCCCATCTCATTCCATCACCTGCCACCCTTCCACAGACTGGGATGCTCCTGCTAATCTGACACAGGGATTGGGATGCACAGGACCCTTAAAATCAACCCAGAGCTAAAATAACAAACACTTTTCCCTTGGAGGTCCCACTCCACAGTCAAAGCAGAACCAGGGCATCATTCCCAGGGTTTCCCAGCTCCTCAGTTATCCCATTCCCACAGCTGCCTCGTGTGCTGAGGAAGTGTTGGGCTTTGAGCACAGAGAAGGTTCTGGGTGTTTGACTGACAGAGTCCCCCAGCATCCAGCAGGGCCTTGGGATAAAGGGCATCCCAGGAAAACCTGAAATGCAAACAAAAAAAGCAGCACGGGAAGCCCTGAGATGGAAACTGGTCACATTCAATCTGGGAAAGCAAAGAGCTCCTCTGGGTATGAATAATTCACAAACAGCCTCAGACAAATGATCTCAGGTCTAGAAGGAAATGGGAAAACCTCTGGAGGCTGCAGCTCTTTTTATTCCTGCCTGGTTCCTGCTGAAAGCTGTTTTCTCTGGGGTTATTTTTCAGTCTTTAAAAAAAAAAATATATATATATGGATATCTAAACAGTTAGACTGGATGTTCAGAGAACACAGCAGACCCCAGAGAAATCCTTTCATTTTATTTTCATCTCTGGCTGGTGAATTATTCATTACCAGGGATCACGCAATGGGGAAAAAATTAAAAATTGGCAAATTAGTTTTCATTTGTTGACGTTAATTATTTAGTGTTCTTCTCTTTTATTAGAGGAAACACAGAGGGGGATTAGTCTTGTTCTGGCACTCCAAGTTTGCTCCCCAGACAACTCCCAAATCAGCATTGCTGTGGCTACTTCTGTGGAAAATCCACGGGAATGTGACTCCAGGGCTGAGATGTTGGGGCAGAGCTGGATTTCAGAATTCCAGAGAAGCTTTTGGATATTTTTCCACAGCACTTTGTAAAAAAAAAATAGCCAGGAGGAGCTTTATTTCCAGATATCACCCCAGCCATGGCATTAATGGGGATCTCATTAATTAATCTCCCTGAGCTCAGCCACAAACACCCAACATTCCCATCAACCTCATTCTAACAAAGAAACATCCTGATATTTAATGGGCAGTGGAAATGGAATTGTCTCTGGAGCAGTTTGGTTGGGATTTTGCAGCCTCACTGCCCTGAAGGGCCAGAGGCAGGAGAAGTTAATCACAAATGCTGGAGCCAGACTAAAACTGAGCTTAGGCTCCCAAATCTCCAGCTCTCCCTAATCCTGCTCCTCAGCTCACAGGAGCTGCCAGCAGAACTCGTTCAGCACCTCATCCAATTTTTCTTCTGTCAAATGTCAGTGGCTGCTCCATCCTGAAAAGCTGGAAAAGCTTTGATTCCTCCCAGCTTTTCTACCCAGGCAACCACACAACTCCCAGGCTCAACCCTGATTTTTCTGAAATACTCTCCAAATGAAACCTGCCACTCATTTATATAAAAATGTATAAAATAATAATAAAATAATGATTGAAAGCCCACCTGGCTTTGTGGGAATCCCCATTATGACCAAACTATATCTATTTCAAGCTTTTTAACAAGTTCCTGAGAGATAAAACTGCTCCCGGTGCCTGAGAGCAAATAATCCCAGCTGAGCCTTTCCAGGGAAGTTCAATTCTTCAATCACAGAGCCAAAATCCCAGTTTTCTGCAGCAGCTGATCCTGCTCCACTGTATTTCTGTGCTGGGAAATGTGAAGGTGACCCCAGGACCTGCAGCATCCTCAGTTCAGTCAGGTGGGGTCAGCTTATAATGAACGGAATGAAACAAACTTGTCTTGATTGGGTTAATTCTGTGCTCCCTGGCTGAGGATTTTGGTGCTTTTTTACAGAGGGAAGGGACCTTTTGCCAGTCCCAGCTTCCTGCAAACACACATCCCTGGGAGGATTTCAGAGACAGATCCACCAGGACAGGAAATTAAAGGTCTCAGCTCCCAGACATCACAAGATCAGATCAAAAACCAAATCAGATCCCAGTGTTCACAAACAAAACCTGGGATAATGAAAGCAGGCCTGGCCACGGGGAGGGGGTGGAATTACATCAGCTTTGTTGCCCTCCCAGGACCTTTCTCCAAAGTAAACCAAATGCTCTGAACAATAATTGTTCAGTGTAAAAGAACCCCCAAAAGTGACAAAACCCCCCTTCCCTCACTGCCTGCTCTCCCTGCAGTCTCTGCCAGGAAGGAGCCTCTGCTTTGGCTTTCCAAGACCAAAACTGAATTCAAATGTCAGACAGAGTAATGACAGAACCCTTCCTTTGAAATCTTCATCCTGCCTCCATCCAAGGGACAGAAAGGACAGAAACTCAATCCACCAGAGCTTTGAACTTCTCTGCCATCCAAAAGCAAGGCAGAGCCCTGGGGCTCCCCCATGGCAGCACTCACTGATTAAATCTCCTTTTCCAGCTGCTTTCAGAACACCTTTAGTTCTCAAAGTTCACAGTGACACCAAAGACCTTTCCCAGCCGAGCCTGAGAGTGAAACATCCCAATTTTGCCAGGTTTAATGCTACAGGAATGTCAGGAACACCACAGAAACAACACACAAGCCCTGCCAGGCTGCACTGGGGTCACAGGAGTGAACTTCATCAACTGAAAAGCAGCAGAAAAGGTCAAACGGGCACGGGGAGTCCATCCCTGTGGGTCCTGTGTGTGTGCAGGGGCGAGGGGGAGCTGGAAGGAAACGTTCTGGAAATGTTACATTGGAGCTGCTGCTTTAATGCTGTGCTTGGACCTCTGGCAGCTGCAGCATTCACAGGAGGGATCTGTCACAATCTGGCTCAAAACAAAGCCAAATGTTGGTGCTGGGTGTTCTCCTGCTGCCTTTGTCAGGGGTTGCTGGAGCTGGTAAAGGTCAGATCACGGCTCCCACGGGAGAGGCTTTCCAGGGAGATCAGCTCTGGCTGGGGGAGGAAAGGGCAGCTGGGTGATGCTCTGTGATCTGTGGGAGCCAGGCAGAGCTCAGTGCTGGGAATGCTGCAGAGATGCTTTGGCTGCTGGGGTGTTTGGGGCATTCCTGTCACAGGAAGGGATTCCATCCCTCCATCCCTGTGCAGGGCTCTCTGGTGGGGCAGAGCTGGCATGGGGGAATTTGAGGCACAGGGCACACCATGCCATGCAAGGCATTAAAACCATCATAAAACAGGAGCTCTAAATTTAGGGACTAAGCCCAGGAGTGTCAACTGGGTCCCTGGTTCAGTGACCACTTCCTTGTTGGAAAATCCATTTTTATGGACAGAAGAAACCAACACAAAACACCAAAGCACCAGGACTGCAGAGCTGTGCCATCCCAATCTGAGGAGCTCCTGAGAGCCAAACTCTCCTGCTGGAGAATCCCAGGATGGTTTGGGTTGGGAGGGACCTTAAAGCCCATCCAATTCCACCAGGGACACCTTCCCCTGTCCCAGGATGCTCGTAGCCCTGTCCAGCCTGGCCTTGGGCACTGCCAGGGATCCAGGGGCAGCCACAGCTGCTCTGGGAATCCATCCTCACAGGGAGGAATTCCTTCCCAACATCCCATCTGCCAGAACAGCTCCATGGAAAGAGGAAAAGCACTCCCAGCATAGTTATGAGGATGGTGAGCAAGAATAAACCAGCACTGAAGCATTTCTTCCTTCATCACACGAATAATTAGGAATACACAGGGTTGTGTGATGCTTTTTAAATAGGATCTCGTGCTGCTTGTGGGAATACAATTCCACAGCAATAGTTTATCCTGGGAAGTCAGCTCAGTGGGGTTACAGCGTGCCAAGCTGAAATGGGAACCATTTGTTTTCTGTCTGCATTGCAGCAGGAGCTGGCAGGGTTTTTATGGAGCGTCCCTGACAGCCTCCAACTGTTATTTTTCCAAATTAACGCCGTGCCTATGGAGTTAATGGCAGTGCAGGCAGCGAGGGGTCTCCCCACAGCCTGGCCTCGTGCTCAGGATCCTTTGCAGGAGCAGAGAATAAAATCTGACAAAGCTTTCTGTAATTACAGCTCTGCTTCAGGGGATGTCACCACAGGCACCCCGTGCTGCTCAGTGACAAAGGACACGGTGCCACTGCTGCTCCCCCAGGCTGAGGCACACAGAGTGGGCACGTGGAGGGGGCTTGGAAAGCCCAGAGGTTTTACATTTGTGAGGGTGCAGAGAACCCACCTCTGCCCTTCCAGGGAGTTCCACAAGTCCTTGACCCCACCAACACTGATTTCTGGAGAGGGCTCTGCAGATTTACCTGGGGACATCCTGGGGGAACAAGGAAAGGTAATTCCTGCTCATAGAGGGGTGTATTGCCCCAGGAATTCACCCCAGGAGGTGCTGTAACCCCAAGGTGCACATTCCTCCTGCCACAGGAGCTCTGGCTTTGGGAGAGAAGAGTCACACAAGTCTGCTCTGATGGAAAATACAGAATCCTGGAATATCCTTAGCTGGAAGGGACCACAGGATCACTCAGCCCAGCCCCTGGCCCTGCACAGACACCCCAAAATCCCACCCTGGGCATCCCTGGCAGCAGTGTCCCAACACTCCTGGGCTCTGGCAGCTTTGGGAATGTGCCAGCACCCTCTGGGGGAAGAACCTTCCCCTGATTTCCAGCACTAGAGAAGCAGCAAATCCTGCATCCTTTAACCTCTCCAATTCCCATTTATATTACAGAAATATTCCATGTTGGATGGCTCCAGGACTTATCCTGTGCCCCAGAATTTCCAGGCCACATCTCCTCTCTCAGCCTCGCCCTTTCCCTGCTGATCCCTGCCCACCTGCAGCTCTGGCTGTGCCACCCTTCCTTGGACTCCTCCTTTCCCTCCTAACCTGTATTTTATCCCTCCTGGATAACAAGGAACTATTCCAGCTCCAAAGCACCTTTAAACAATTATTTTACCCCCGCTATATTAATCTGGCTCCTACAGAACAGCAGCTTTGCCACTGGACTGGAGTAGAGGAATCATTTTTCCAGGAGCAGCTTGTTTTTATTCCATCAGCTCTCCCTTCCCAATGATCCCGTGTCCCTTGCCTTGCCCTGACAGATTTTTGCATGCAGAACTTTTTCCAGATGGCAGCTTCGGTGCAGACAGCAATTTGCATAATTTAAATCTGCTTCCTGGCATAAATTATAGCCCAACACAGCTCAGGCTTTGATTTCCAGCTCCTCACAGCCAGGGCTGAGCAGTGCCCAGGAATTGCAGGTGACTCTGGAAAACCCTGGCTCTGCCATGGCACGGGGAAGAGCTGAAATCAGAAATATTTCCTCATGGAAACGGTAATTCCCAGGGGAATGTGCTCCAAACAGCAGCATTCCAGTGAACTCCAGGAGCTCAGGGGCTGCTCTGGAGTGAGAAGGTCAAGGAGAGCTCCTGATGACAAAACTGGATTTTCCCACAAGGACAAACACAACTTTGGGGGTGTTCCAGGAAGGCTGAGACAAATCCATGGTCAGTGAATCTCTTTTTCCTGAATTTCCAGTCTCCAGAAGCTGGGCTGAGAGCTGGAATCACCTCTTTGGGATTCACAGCACACACACTGATCCCAAACGTGAGGGGTCACTTGGGATGCAACCCCTCCTGCCAAAAATGAATTATTCACCTTCCAGAGGCTCCAATTTACACCAAACACAAGTTTCTGTCCCAAAATACACCCAGGAACAACTGGGAGATGGAAACACTTGGAGCAGAAATGTGCTGGCAAACATGGAACACAACTGGTCCCTCTTCCAGAGAGCACCCCAACAGAAGCCTGAATCCCAAACAAATCCCCTAAAACACACACACTGCCCAGAGCCTGCCTTGCTCCCATCAGTTTGGGGGCACAGTGGAGCCATTCCAGCCTTGGCACGTGCACTGCCCTGAGGCTGGCCAGGACTGAACACTCCTTTGTCCATTTGGCACCAGGACAGACACAACGGGCCCAAACCCTACAGTCTGCAGCCATCTGGGATGCTGAAAGCAGCAATAAACCCAAAAAGTGCTGTTTTGAGCTGTTAGCACCCCGAGCAAGCCAATGTCTCCAAACATTTCTGTGTATTTTATGTCTCAATTAATGCATTTTCATTTCTGCACCAAGTGCTTGTGGCCTTCTCTCCCTGTTAGAGGAGCATTAATTCTGCCACTCCCTGAGTCCTGAGTTTGGGTTCCCTGACCCCATTTCCACTGTCAGAACTCATGTTTAGAAATGTCAGATGCCAAATTCCTAAATTCCTTAACTTCTTTACTCCTTAATTCCATTTTTGGGGTTGTGACAGGCCCCACAAGTTTGAGGTCGCTTCAACCCCAGGCAGGGAACACCTCCATCCCCTCATGGAGTGACCATGAAATTCCACACAATCAAGGCCATATTTTCAATAAAATTTGCCTTGGAATATTCCCAGGCTGCTCCAAGTGCAATTCCTTCCCCCCAGCCCGGTGTGGGTGTGTTTGCTCTGCCCTGATGGTGAATTCCCATCAACTTTCTGCCAGGGAAAACCCCAGAGGCTGCTCAGTGGGGATCACATCCATCAGCCTCCAGCCTCTGCTGCACTTTTAATTACAACACTCAGGATCCTTCCTTCAAATCCTAAACCTGAGGAGAAAGGAGCTTTTCCTTTGCACAGCATCCACGAAATTCCCTGCTCCAGTGACACCCGTGTGCTGCTGGTTCCTGGACTAAGGGACATTCCCTCTTTTCCCTTTTTCCCTGAAAGATGAGTTTGCCCAAGGCCACAGTCACTTTAACATCAGTTGTGCTTTGTGCCCACACTGAATTATAAGGATCATTTTCCATCAGCAACCGTGCTTGTAAATGGATAATTCAGGTTCGTTTTGCCTGGGGTACACAGCAGTTTGAACACCGGTTTAATTTTAATTATACCCAATTGGGGTCTTTATTTCTAGGTGTAGGCAGATCCCCTTTCCAGCAGAACTTTGGGATGAGCAGTTTGACACAAATCAACTGCTGAAGTGCTGGCCTAAAACAACCCTGAGAGGGGTTTACCCAGACCCATTCCCCCATTTAGGCTGAGCCTAAACCCCACCAGCATTCCCAGATTCCTTTGGCATTCCCTCCCTTTGCAAGAGGACATTTTCCATCAGGATTCCAATCAATGGCCACACAGCCACGTCACTGGATGGAAAATTCCCTTCAGGCACTGCTGGCCCCGTTGGATTCCTCAGGGAGAGGAGGAAAGGATGGATAAAAGCCTGGGATGCTTTGTGGAGAGGGAAAGCAAGACAGGAGATGAGCTGAAATCACCCTGAATTTCAGGCACCTGGAAAAATGGAACACTCCACACTTCCCATTCAGTTATTAGCACGTAAAAACCACTTTAAATACTCGATAATGGAAGGAATTTAAAGGATTAACAGGAAATTAATGAATAAAGGACCCTCTCTGTGTCTTTCTGAAAGCAGCCTCTCCACATTGTTTTAAAAGGCACCAAGTTGAACCTTCTCCAACTGCTTTTTAATAAATGTAAATAATATTCCAAAGCAGGGACGAAATGCCAGCAGTTGAGGGGTGGCTGAGCCATCCATGGCATGTAAATGAATTCCCTGCCTGGATATCAGGATGTGGATGTGCAGCCTTCAGGAATTAAATGAGCCCAACTTGCACAGCTTGTAAAGAGCTTCCCAGGGCTCCCAAAAATCCCTTTTATTATTTATGTGGGAAAAGCAGAGGAGCAGCAAGGGGGAAGAGTTGCAGGTGACACCAGGAGTCAGTGAAACCTGACAGGAAATGCTGACTTTTGGTGAAATTGAGGGCAAATAAATTAATCATGAGCAAGGGAAATGCAAAAAACACTGGAGGATGTAATTGGATTTACACGCAAAAGTAATGGCAGCATTCCTGCAGCTGGGAGAGCAGATCCAGCTTCCTTCAGCGGGAATCATGGAATTACTGAAGCTGGGAAAGGCCTCAAGGGTATTCCTAAATCCAACAGAACTGCCTGGAAATCATCATTGCTAAGGGTTGGGAGCTCCCCTCTACCTTGTTCCCATCAGCCCAGCCTGGATCCTGCAGGGGCTTCACTGGCCCAGTTCAGGGTCAGATGGGTTCTCAAATCCCCGCTTTCCCACAGTTTTCCTGTTTCCACTGCCTTCACATCCCTTTAGATGAGGGATTGTCCCAGTTCAATCTCCAGCTCTCGGAGAAAGAGGAGAGCTGAGAATTCCTTTTCCTCATGGGTATTTCCCCAGCTCTGTTTTTCCCCAAAACCACTCTTTAGACCCTTCAAAGGCTCTGACCTCGCTAAGTGGGAATGTCCCCACAGCAAGGTCCTGCTCAAAACCTGGGATGAGCAGAGCTGCCCAAACTCCAGCTAAACCCTGGATTAAGATCCTTGTTTCAGGAGACATGTCCATGTTTTCTCTGGGTGATTTTACTCTCTGGAGTTACTCTCTGTATTTACACCCTGTAGTTACTCATCCAGCCTGTTGTAGAGGAGTGAGTTGGAACTCAGGCCCCAGCCCCTGGTCTCAGGGACAGCACAGAAATCTGGGACAACACCTGCAGGTGTCTCACTCCTGCTGCCCACCTGAAGCCAGGATGCTGCAATCAGGTTTCCCAGCTGGAGAAAATATGGAATATTGGCTTTGCTGTGTTTTCCCAGCTGCAATCCGGGCACTGAGAGCCACTGAGGGCCACTGAAACAGGAAAATTTCCCCTTCAGAGAGCTCATCCCAACCAGTTTGTCATTTATTCTTGTGTTTTCTTTGGCATCCAGGGGAATTGCTGGAAGTACAAACATTCCCTGGCATTTGATCTCTTCCCTGTATTTCAGGTCTGCACAAGCTTTCTCACACAAAGCCAGGCTTTAGCCCTGGGGCACACAGAGTCTCCCTGGTTTTATTGGGATTCCAGGAATCCCCAGACTGCCACAGCAGGGACCTGCAGGAGCCTCATGACAGAAAATCCGAGTTGTAAGAGATTTAAAGCAGGGAAAGGACTCCAGTTCTGTCTGTGCCTTGGAATACTCGGGGAAAGCAAGCAACAAAAGTATTGGACACAATTCCAGAGGTTAGACAGTGCTGCACTGGGAACATGAAGCAAATCCCAGCACCTACAGCTCAGGGAAATTCTTATGGGTTTATTTTATTTATAAGACTCCTCTAGAGCTTCTCCAGCCTTTTGGGAAGCTGAAAAACTTGAACCAGCAAAGGGAATCCAAATAAATTCAGCTCCAGGTAAGTGGGATATTCCTAATGCAGCCTTTTTTTTTTCCCTGTGCAATTTAACAAATGAGTTTCCAGTGTCTGACAAGTTGTCTGGGAAAACAGAGAAGCTCAGATTAATTCCAGCTTGGGAGAAATGAGAATTCAATATTTGCTGATTTCCAGCCACCCACTCTGGAGCTCAGAGCTGTGGAGGATCCATCAATCCCGACGTGTTCAACCTCCTCTAGTGAGGAATGGGATGTGCAGGATGGATCCTCACCTGAGGGTCGGCTCCCTGCCCTTGGAATTCCTGAGGAACCATCCCCAGCTCCCTGCCTTGCCTTCCAGCATCTCTGCCTGCTTTATTTCCACCCTCTGGTGTTTATATCACTCCCATCCATCACATCCCAATGGAATGCCTTGGAGTGAGGTTTGGGAAAGCCTCGTGGGCTGCCTGTGCCCAGCGCAGAGGGGATGGAGTTTGGGATGGAAGGAACCACCCTGTGGAAGCTGCTCCTGAGCGAATCTCTACCCCAACGTGCTGGGAAGATCCTGGATGCCCAACCCCGCCAGCCCTGCTACAACTGCTCCGGCAAAACCCCACAATCAATCCTGGACTGGGATTCTCCCAGTGCTCTGCCCAGCGCCAGAGCGGGATTGGTCCCGCAGCATTCCCGGGCTGATCTCATCGGGATCCAGCCCCGAGCCGGGAGCTTTTCCGTGTTGACAAACAGCCGAACTCCCGGCCCCAGGAGCCCTGCATCGATCCGCCGGCTCTTCCAGCGCTTGGAGCCGAAATCCCTGCGGAATCCCGAGGCTCAGAGCCGCGGGCTGCTCCCCCCGGGAAGCACAGCCACGTTTTCGCTTTTTACCCCCAGTAATTGCACGCCAAAAGAAAAAGGGCTGTGAAATCCAGGGAAATTCTGCCACAGCACCCGGCCACGGCTCGGCAGAGCCCTGAGAATCCCTGAGAATCCTCGGGCATCTTTTCCAAGCGCTGTTGGGAATTGTTATCACCCGGAGATGATTCCCTCCTTCCCGAGCACAGAACCCAGCCTTAAATTCCAGTAATAAACTTACAGCACATCAGGAATCGCATCGCGTTCGCTCCAGCCGCTTTCTCCCCAGGCAGAAGCGCTTTCGGATCCCTGATTCCTTAAGGAAATGTGCCTGCGCATCCCTGGCACACATCCCTGTCCCGCTGGGCACCCCACACCCCGCCATCCCCTCCCCGGTTATTCCTGGGGAGCTGCTCCATCCCGGGAGCTGCACTGCTCCATCCCGGAGCTGCTCCGGCGCAGAGCCGCTCCATCCCGGGGAGCTTCTCCATCCCGGAGCTCCATCCCGGAGCCGCTCCATCCCGGAGCTTCTCCATCCCGGAGCTCGGTCCATTCCTTTAGGAATTCCATCCCTTACCAGCCGCATGGTGAAGTTTCCCAGGAAAAGGAGGCAGGAACGCGGCTCCTCCCGGCGCTGCCTCCTGTGGAACAGCAGGAGACAGGGAAGCTGCCAACCTCGGAGTTGGGAACCAGAAAAACCTCAAAGAGAGGGCGGGGGGAAAATGGGAAGAGCCAGAGCGGGAGCGAGCAGCCACAGCCAGCGAGAGGAGAAACTCCTGGCACGGCTCCAGCGCAGGGATGGATCCGCTGTCATCCCCAGCCGCGCAGCCACGGGAATGGGGGAAACTTGGATTTACGGGCGGCTTCGGAGCCGCTCTGATCCCTGCAAGGAGCGTTTGACGGGGAATCAGCGGGGCTGGGTCCGAAAGGGAATGGCGGGGTGGGTGTGTGCAGCACTCAGAAATACAGCAATCCGATATTCTACTTTATATAGTCTATTTCCTAGATTTTATTTTATGTATTTTATTTCATAGAGTCTATTTTCTATACTCTATACATTTCTATACTCTGTATCCCATATTATATTATATATTCCATATTCCATAGTATATATTATATATTCCATATTATATAGTATATCGTATATAGTATATAGTATATATTATTTTTATATATTTAATATTTATTTTATATATTTAATATTTATTTTATATTTCTATTTCATAGATTCTATTTTATATAGTTTATTTTATGGATTCTATATTCTATTTTCTGGTTTATATTTCATATTTTATATAAATAAACCCAGCTGCCAGCACCAACTCCAAACAGCTCGTTCCATCAGCTCCTCGATGGGAATTTTATTCCACAGAATTCCAACCCCAAATCTGCATCCAGGTGGCTTCACTGGGGTTTATGATGCTCTTCAGGCACAAATTTCTTAAGGGATTTTTCCCTAACATTGTAAAAAATCCATTTTCCAGAGGTAATTCCAAGGATTTCAAGCATTTCATGGTACACTGTCAGTGCCCTGAGCCTAAATTGTGCGAAGATTTCTGCTTTGGCAGTGTCCTTCCAATAAAAGGAAAAGAAATAATAATCCAATATGGTAATAACTGCTGATTTTTCTTAGGCCACAAGACTCTGTAAGGCTCAGACAGAGAGCCCTTGGTGCTCCTCACACCTCCAAACTCCAGCTGTCCATGGAATTCTTTGGTCTCCTGAGCTCCAGCCCCTCTCCCTCCCTCTCCCTGCCCTTCCCAGGAGCCAGGCTTGTGCCTCCCTGTGCTCTCAGGAGTGATCCCATGGCAAGGATCTGATGGGGCCTTGGCCAGCAGATGGAAAGGGAGAGGAGCTGCTCCTGCCCTCAGGAAAGCAGGAAGGACACAGGGAGCCCTGGCTGGGAAAGCAGGATCCGGGCAGGTTCCCTGTGTCCGGGCTGCTCCATTCCCTCTGGACTCTGGAATAATGAGCACTGCCTGCCCAACCCACAGATCCTAAAGCAGCCAAAATCCAGGAGCTCCTGTGTCACTATAGGACACCAAACACCACGAGCACACACTGCTGCTCTCAAGGTGAAGAAAAAAGGGAAGTTTATTTTCTGACTCTAACAGTTATAGATTTCTAGAAGTGACAGTGGATTGGAGGGTGACAGTGCCACCTCTTCAATGACACTGGACAAACCAACAGCCTATCAAATTTCTCCTCCTCCAGAAAAGAATGCAAAACAACAAGTTATTTACAGAAAGCGTGTGAGAAAGTTCATTACAAGAATGTAAACATCAGAAGGCTTAGAAAACCTTAAAAAATCAGGGTGA
Organism: Sphenopsis melanotis; assembly: GCA_035221435.1. Lineage (NCBI taxonomy): Eukaryota > Metazoa > Chordata > Aves > Passeriformes > Thraupidae > Sphenopsis > Sphenopsis melanotis. The sequence continues at coordinate 1,507,178 of JAWMRF010000016.1, read as the reverse complement.
CGCTCCTGCATTCCCAGAACTGCCTGGGAACCCTTGAAAACAGCCTCAAAGCCAGGAATTACATCAGGAATTAAATCCAGGAAGCCAAAGGGGTCATTTCCTCACCCTACCAGGCAGTGAGATCTGAGAGTGCCGTGACCTCGGAGCTGCCCCAATTCCCAGCCAGCCCCACCCTGGGACTGCAGCAGGCTGGGATGGCTGAGCCAGGTCCTTCCAGGGAGCAATTCCCTTCTCCTGGACTTAACCATGGATTTGCTGTGTCCTAGGAGCTCTGGGGGTTGGCTCTTGGGATCTGGTCAGGGGTGGGGTGATCCTGACAAAGCAGGGAGGTGCAGGATGGTTCCTCTGGAGCAGGATGGTTCCTCTGGAGCAGGATGGTCCTTTATGGAGCAGGATGATCCATTTGGAGCAGGATGGTCCTTTTGGAGCAGGTTGGTCCCTCTGGAGCAGGATGGTCCTTCTGGAGCAAGGTGCTCCATCTGGAATGAGGTGCTCCAGCCTGTCCATGATGCTCCTCAACATTCCCAGCTCCCGGTCACATCCCAGCCCTGTTCACCAGGGCACACCTGCAGCTCCTCCTGAGCCACACCCAGGCCACATCTATCCCCTATCAAAGCAAAGAGGGTTTAAGCCAGGCCTTGTGTGTCCTCAGGCCAGGCCTAACTCCTCATGCTCCATCAGGAGAACGTGCTGTGGGTGCTGTGCCACGACACCCTCACCAAACCAAGCCCAAGAGTTCAGTTGTTCCAGGCTTTTGACTAAAACTGGGCCTAACAAGGGGTCTGGCACTAAAATCTGAATTTCTGACTAAAACCACGGGAAGAACTGGCCCCTATAAACAGCAGATTAATCATTGATGGAGATCAGCCCCAGGATTTGCAGCTCTACACTCCCGGAATGCCAATGGAGAGGAAGAGCTGAGCTGGCTCCCTCTGCTCAGCCCAGCCTCCCCAGGGAGCTCGTCAGTGTGGGAACACTTGCTGCACATTTCCATCAATCCTCTGCTTGGGATTCCCACTCCTGGGTGCTCCAGCTGAACAGAAGCTCCAGGGTGGCTCCCACAGTGTCCCCCAGATCTCAAGGAACAGATTCCCAGATTTAAGAATGGAATTATTGAACTGCCTGGGTCAAATATTGGACTAAGCTGGAGTTGTCTCATCCCGCCCACGCTCGGTCGCTTCCAGATGGATTTATGCAAGAGAAAATGAAATCCTGGATGTGGCTCCTTGCAGGGTGTCTGAAGGAACCTCAAGTTCCTTGCAAAATGAAGCCTAAAAAGCAGTTTCCCAGTAGCCACAAAGATGGAAAACATCATTCCTGCTTTCAGAAGGGGAAGAAAGGAAAATCCCAGGAACTGCAGACCAGGGAGCCTCACCTGCGTGTGGAGGTGGGATGTACATGGGATATTGGGAAGGAATTCCTGGCTGGGAGGGTGGGCAGGCCCTGGCACAGCTGGGGCTGCCCCTGGATCCCAGGCAGTGCCCAAGGCCAGGCTGGACAGGGCTGGGAGCACCTCGGGCAGAGGAAGTTCCTGATGGCAGGGCTGGAATGGGATGGGATTTAAGGTTCCTTCCAACCCAAACCATTCCACGGCTCTGGGATGAGATGGGGATCCCATCTCCAATTTTTCCATGGGACTGGGGGGTCAGAGGACCCATGCAAAGCCCACCTTTTCTGGTAGGACAGGATGGGACCCTAACCCTAACCCCATCCCAGCTCTCCCAGCACTCACCACTCCCAGGCCTTGGGTTCCTGGTCTGGATGAAAATGGAGAATTCCCCACTTCATGCACCAGATAAAAGCACTTGTGCATTGGAATAAAATTATTATCAATTATTATTAAAAAAATTTAAAATCACCAATTTATTTTGAAATGATACCATTTCAAGAACTCTAAATGTTTAAATGATTTTAAAATAAAACCACACGGAAACACTTGGAAAACACTGGATTTATCCCTGGAAACACCTGGAGATGGCTTTGGATGCCTCCTGAGAACTCCATTTTGGTGCTGGGAAATTCCTCCTTCAGTCTTACCTGGTTAATGAATAAAACCCAGTGTCCCAAAAAGAACTTTCTCTGCTATAAATCCCCTGGAATTCACAGGAAATGCCTTTGCTTTGCTCCATGTGGGAGCTGGGCCTGAGGGGTGTGCAGGGGAAGATTTCCAATGCAAAGTAAGGAATAACTGATTTCAGTGGGATCTGAAGCATTTGGGGCCCTTAATGAGTTGTTGGAGAAAATTAATTTCCATGTGTAATATACTCAGAGACTACAAGGAAATCTGGGAATTCAATTAATCACAGCATTAAAAAAAAGGGGATTGGATACAGTTGTAAGTAAATATTTCTTAATTATTCTTCTAATTCCATGGCTAATTTAGAGGCATTTCCCTGGATACTGTTCCTGGTTCAGGAAATATTTATTGTGAAATATTTATTGGTCCAACCATAAATTCCACATTTTTTTGCAATAATGATGGATTTTCAATGCCTCTGTTCCAAACCCCAAACATTTAAGGCACAAACCCCCCTCCCAGTCCTGAGCAGAGCTGTGGGATGCAAAGCACACCTTTCCTAGGAAAAGCAGCAGGGATGATGCAGATTCCCATTAATTCCTCCTTCAATTGGATGCTGTCATTCCCCCCTTTATTATCCCTAATTAATTGCCCTGCCCAGCACCTCTTGTGTCTGTTCATAACAGTTTTATTGTGGATTTTGCTCCATTTGAAGCTTCCCAGTGCTTTTCTTTTCCATTCCAGAGGCTTCCCAGAACAAGAACCAAGAGCTCTTGCAGTGAATTATGGATTTTAGCTCCTCAAATCTCTCCCAAATGTTTATTTTGAGTGTCCTTGTGCTGTGCAGGATGAGTGGAACTCTTGGAAAATCCATTTTTCTTTCCAGGGGGAGCTGCCCTTGCTCCCTTAAAACCCAATCCCGACTGCCACAGAGCTTAAACCAAATCCAGGCCTTGCATCCATCAGCCTGAGGGAGGAATGAATGGGAAAGCTCCCAAATCCCATCCTGCTTCCCATGGACATGGCTTAGGTTGTGTCAAATGCCCTTTCCAGCCTTTTCCTCCAGGAGCAGAGGGATTACAGGAGCTGAAACTCCAAAGATTTGCGAGGCAGTGTGAGGGATTATCTGCAGGGGAATGGTCATGGTTCATTCAGAAAATATTTGGGGGTTTTGGTGCTGCTGAGAGAAAAATCCCTGGGAAAATTGAGTGTATCCACTGGCTCTGGTGCTTTAGGAAAACCAACCAGAATTCATCCAGAAAAATTAATCATCGTGTTTAAATACGAAATCTTGATGTTGGAGAGCAAATAGTAAAAGAACAGAATTATTTTACTCCTGCTCAGCCCTGGGGATGCAAATCCAGTGGGAAATGCTCTTCCATTGTCTGGGAATGGTGTTCCTGCTGTTCCTCATGGGCCTGCTCCAGTTAATTATGGGATTTAATTAGTCATGAGTGGTGCCTGGGGAGTAAGATAAATGGTCTCTCCTGATTTATAACATTCCAGAGATTGCATCAGTCTAAACAAAGGAAAATTGGGATTATCACTGATGGATGAGCCTGGCTGGGATCTGGGGGAATTCCTCCAGAAATTCAGGACAGGATTCAGGGATGGAAATATGGAACAGGGAGGCATTTTCCTGCATTCCTGGGGCACTTCCCATGGCAGATCCTGCACTGGATCCTTGTGGATCCCTTCCAGCCCAGGCTGTTCCAACATTCCGGGACACTCAGCAGAATCTGACCCCAAAGCCCCATTAAAGCCTCAGACCCCACATTTATTCTGAAATGCTGATTTTTGCCTTCCCAGTATCCAAAAACCGAAGTTCTGGGCAGACAGGAGCCCCCAGCTGGGCCCTGGAGCTGCTCCCAGCCCTGCTCCTCCAAACCCACATCCCAAAAAAACCCGGCTTAAAATGAACCATTGGCACGTCAGGCAGTTAAACCCAGCTTAAAATGAACCACTGGCACATTATCCAGGGAATTCCTGACTTTCTACCAGCTCCACTGTTCCCTGTGAGGGAACTGCCCTTTCCCAGTGCAAACACTGCTCCCTGATGGAGTCCTGCCTGGGTTTTGATGATTATTTGGTGTTATTTGGTGATTATTTGGTGATTATTTGGTTATTATTTGGTGATTATTTGGTGTTATTTGGTGATTATTTGGTGTTATTTGGTGTTATTTGGTGTTATTTGGTGATTATTTGGTGATTATTTGGTTTTATTTGGTATTATTTGGTGTTTATTTGGTGATTATTTGATGTTTATTTGGTATTATTTGGTGATTATTTGGTGTTGTTTGGTGATTTTTTGGTGATTATTTTGTGATTATTTGGTGTTATTTGGTGATTACTTGGTGATTATTTGGTGTTTATTTGGTGTTATTTGGTGATTATTTGGTGATTATTCGGTGTTATTTGGTGATTATTTGGTGATTATTCGGTGTTATTTGGTGTTATTTGGTGATTATTTGGTGATGATTTGGTGATTATTCGGTGTTATTTGGTGATTATTTTCATTCTGAGCACTGTGTTATCCTTTCCCCAGCAGCCTGGCCTGCCAAGCCTGGATCATTGAGGCCAAACCAGAGATGGAATCAGCCTTGTGGGGTTTGATAAAAGCCACAATGACACCAAAAACCCACCCAAAGCCACAGGGGACAAAAATCCTGTGACAGCCAGGGCAGAAATGATCTGGTTTTGAAATTCACAGCCCACAGACACCAAAGCAGAGGTAACCTGTGCTTGTACCAAAGATTGCCAGGATTTGAATGGAAGGTTTATTTCAAAATAAACATTTTATTCTGCTCAGAGAGAGATGGGGATGGGGCTGCATTAAAAGGGGCTGGTGCTGGGCAGGCACCACCAGGGGTGCTTCAAAAGCACTGGTAAATAACAGATCAATTCCTGTATCAAAGGACATTTGGGTGGCTTCTTCAATATTTTTAAATCTGAGTTTAAATGAGGTGCTGCTCTCCTTTGGTGCTGCACTTTTAGTACAAAACAAAAGTTAAGTAACAGATCAATTCCTGTATCAAAGGACATTTGGGTGGCTTCTTTAATATTTTTAAATCTTAATTTAAATGAGGTGCTGCTGTCCTTTGGTGCTGCATTTTTGGTACAAAACAAAAGTTAAATAAAAGATTAATTCCTGTACCAAAGGAAATTTGGGTGGCCTCTTCAGTACCTTATATTTAATTTAAATGAGGTGCTGCTGTCCTTTGGTACAAAACAAAAGCTTAATAACAAATAAATTCCTGTATCAAAGGACATTTGAGTAGCTTCTTCAATATTTTTTAACCTTAATTTAAATGAGGTGCTGCTGTCCTTTGGTGCTGAATTTTGGTCCACAAGCACTGGTAAATAACAGATTAATTCCTGTACCAAAGGACATTTGGGTGGCTTCTTCAGTCCTTGCTCTCCTTTCTTTGTGCTCATTTTTGGTGCTGCCCTTCCCTCCATGCCCAGGGGAAGCAGAACCAGATCCCACCTGTGCAAACCCCCACAGCTGTGGAAGGTTACAGTTTTTCCCTTTTTTTCTTTTTTTTCTATTTCTTTCACCCAGAAACTTTTGCTCCCTTTTGCTCCTCAGAGATGGAATGAAGGCGCTCAGGGGACACGAGGTGTGCTTGGGGTGGGGATGAGGATTTGTTGGATTTTTTTTTGCCTGGGATGGGGATGAGGATTTGTTGGGGTTTTATCCAGGGCTGAGCTCGGTGTCTGGGGGTTTCCAGGGAAGTGCAGGGATCTGGGGGCTTGGCTGGGCTCAGGGCTGCCCTTGGTCCTCTGGGGACCAGGGAGGGGACAGGGATGGGTTTGGGGCCAGGCTGCTGCTGCTGTGGGGACAATTCCCTGCCACCAGAGCTCTGTCCTTCACTGCTCCTCCTGCTGTGGGTGAGTCTGTGCTCCAGGGACTGGGGTCTTTTAGAAATCCCAGAACCCCAATCCCTGACCCCAATCCCTGACCCCAATCCCTGATCCCTCACCCTGTACTTGGTGCTTTAGGGGAATCCTGGGACCCCAGTCCATGACTCCTCTCCAGGGGCACCTTCACCCTCTGCTCAGTGCTTTAGAAGAAACTCAGGACCCCAATCCCTGATCCCTCACCCTCTGCTTGGTGCTTTAGGGGAATCCTGGGACCCCAGTCCCTGACCCCAATTCCTGACCCCTCACCCTCTGCTCAGGGGGAACACAGGACCCCAATCCCTGATCCCTCTCTCCAGAGGGACCCTGACCCTCTGCTTGGTGCTTTAGGGGAAACCAGGACCCCAATCCCTGTGCTCGGTGCTTTGGGGGAAACCTGAGACCCCAATCCATGACTCCTCTCCAGGGGCACCCTCACCCTCTGCTTGGTGCTTTAGAAGAAACTCAGGACCCCAATCCCTGACTCCTGACCCTCTACTTGGGGGGAACCCAGGACCCCAATCCCTGACCCCAATCCCTCTGCTCAGGGGGACCACAGGACCTCAATCCCTGATCCCTCTCTCCAGAGGGACCCTGACCCTCAGCTCAGTTCTTTAGGGCAAATCCAGGACCCCAATCCCTGTGCTCAGGGGACACCCGAGACCCCAACCCCTGACCCTCTGCTCAGCTCTTTAGGGCAAATCCAGGACCCCAACCCCTGACCCCTCTCGCCACTGCCACCCCTGCCACAGGACACCACACAGGACAGGTGAGAGCACAGAAAACCCCCAAAATCCCTCTCTCCTCCACCTCACCCCTCCTGCAGCTGTTTCCTGCTGCTGCTTTGGGGTTTTTGTTCCACTTTAACCCAAACCCCACACCCACCCAGCCATGCTGCTGTTCCCACAGCTGCACCCAAGGGGGAATGGCCCGAAGGGTGGGAAAAGGTTTTGGGATTGTTTTCCTTGGCTGCTGCTTGTTTCCCTCATTATATACACCCTAGTAGAGAGCTGCTGTTCCTTTCCCCATATTTTTGCCTGAAAACCCCACAATTTCAAAGTTACAGCCTGCAGAGCAGGGGATTTCCCTGGGATTTTCCTTCAAACCAGGACAAAGGAATTCACCCCAAAGGCTGGGGAGGAGGAGGATCCGTGAGGAACAAGAAATCCCTGGCTGGCTGCTGGCTCTGTGAGTGTTGCATTTAAATAGGGATGGAGAAATCCACCCCCCACCCCCCTTTTTTTCTCCCTCCTCTTTCCCTCCCCTTCCCCCCCCATTTTCCCC